>JAPYZO010000259.1:0-39517 GCA_030522905.1 Torymus flavipes | reverse complement strand
ATATATATAGAATACACGGTTCAAAAGGATGTGTTTCCGAGAACTCAAAACCATTTCGAACTGAAAGCGAGTCAAAGAGGGATACTTATTCGCTCTACTTACGCAAATACTATACACTCGCGTGTGCAATCGATTCGAAACAGCTGTTTTCTCCCCCACTCTCTCATCTAACGGATAAGCCGCTATGCGCAGTCTTTTCGTGTATACATCCATCGACAGGATCGAGAACAGCCGATGGATATATCCTTCGCACTGAAAAGTGCCAGGGGAATTAACCGAAGAAGAGAGAGAAAGAGGGAACTAGTACAAATCCTCGAAGCACTTATCCGAGGCGCAGATAAGGACTCGATTTCAAGTCTTAATACCACGCTCGGCGAGTTTTTCCGTAGGGAGGATTTGCGTGTACTTCATTCGCCGGATGAATCGACGGATTTTCGGGTTTCGAGCGCAAAGCCGGAAACTCGTCTCTTTTCCTCCTCTCTTTGGTACAGTTTCGCGCTCTCGGATCTCTTCTTTTTGGCAGGTAGCGCGCCTTCTGGAGGGAGAGAGGGAAACTTGCCTCCGCATAATGAGGAATGTGGGAAAGGGTCGCGCATCGTCGCTTCACTGGTTTATTTTCGGAAGATTTTGGAATTACTACTGCGAATATATATTGTTGAGTGAATAGGAGGATCATCGTGCAGCTGCAGCTTAGAGTGCGGAGAAAAACATGTTTTTTATTTCAGGAAATAGTGTAACCCGTGGTCGGTATGTGTCAGAAAAACAGTTTTCTTTTCTCTGCGCAGTGCGAATTGTTCCTGTACAAAGCGATTTTTATATCGTGAAGTGATAATGTTATTAATAAAGAATTCATTTTCCCATATAGGTACATTCGTTAGTGCGTTTGTAGATATCTTTTCTACGGCCAAACATGAATTCTTGATTACGAAAAATAGCAATTAATTTAATATTCTGATATGAAAACAATACCTACTTTTCCTCCACGCGCATCTTTTTTCACCGACAAAACCCACTATCCACCCCGTATCTATTTACCTTTGTTCGCAAAAAGCCATCGAATTGAATTCACCCAGACCACGCGCCCAGCGACCGGGACAGACAGCCGCGACACGCCCCCGCTGAAAAGTGCGTGCGTGCGTGCGTACGTCCACGCCGCAAGGGGAGAGAGGAGCAGATGTCGTCGACGTCGCGGCGGCGAAGAGCCAATATTGACCGTAGGTGGCGAAATTCAACAGACACGAGTCGTCGTCCCAGGTGACGCGCGAGTGTAGTATTGGGTTACGGCCGCGACGCATTATTTATCCTCGCGCGGAATGCGGAACATCTGCGACGTGCGGCCGATTGAGACGTATACGCGCGTGTTGAGCGGTGGTGGTGGTTTTTGCTCGGGGAGAGAAAGGTTTGGGAGCGTGTGGGAGGATATATTCTTTTTATAGGAGAACCCTGTATAGGGTTGGGACATATAACGGAATAGAACGAGAGAGATAAAGGTATAATGAGAGAGCTGCACTCTATCCGAATGTGCATTTTTCATTCCATTACCTCGCTCGTCCGGAATTGAGCGAAGGACTCTTAAAACTCTTCGAATTAAAAATTACTCGACAGCGCGCTATATTCCGAGAATAGTATATGGAGGGAGGTTCACCGCCCTTTTATCGATCAATCAGTTCCACATCAACCGCGGCGAGTATAGATACTTTCGAGAAGTACACTATACTACAGGGGAAAGTCAATTTTCGTAATGTACACAGCACACGGAATTCCGAAAAAATTCGCCCCTCTGCGCGGGAATGAAAATACACTCGTGGCCGTTGCCGCAAGATGTTTGTCCAGCTCTTCTCTCCTCTTCTCGCTGATATACCCGATTACGCAAAGTACATTGCACATTTCTATTACTGCGGCGCGCTCTCGCGCCAGTCAGCGAAATTGAAAATCCTCCGAGAGAGTCCATCGACTCTCTGTATTTTCCTTGGGAAAAGGTCACTCGTACATATAGCGAGAGGGAACTTTTCATCGGGAATTCCTCCGCAGCTTTCTCATTCTATCCGTTGTTGCTGCGCTTTCCTTTTTCCTTCTTTCGCCGGTGTGTCGCGTCGATGGGGTTTTGTTTCGGCGATGTGTATATGTGGACGGAAAGAGGTGCGATTCGCAGGCATGGAATTATTAACCGGTGCAGTGGGATGCGTAAGAGCGAATCGATTAACACACGCGTATAACCTACTCTTGCATTTCTCATGTCCCTTTTCATCTCTCAAGTGGACTCTCTCACAAAAAGAAAACCTCGCCTGCCCTCCCTGAAAAACCCTTCGATTTCGCCTACTTTACCGAGTACACGGTTTAAAGTAGTAGTAGTAGCCCCGAGGCCGAGAGTGAGCGCATACGTACGTAGGTACGCACGCGCGCGCTCAGGGAAAATGGCATTCCGCGGATTACGCGGACGTGCTCTTTCCGCCCGGCGGAACCGTACGTGTGCTTTTAACGTCGACCTGTGTGTGTGTGTGTGTAGAAGCTCGGGATTGACAAATCTCGTCGGTTGGAAGGAAGTTGTATATGAGAAATGTTTTCGCATCGGTTGCCGTGAGCGATGCAGTTTGCAAAAATTCGTACATAAAGTTGCGAAGAGAGGTATATATAATACACCGCGGGGAATTGGATTTTTGTTGCAACGCTGTTTATAGTTATACGCAGCTGTATCGATTCGAGGAAGAACCTACGCGATTAAATATCCCGTACATACAGTACGTAAACAAGCAATAATCTGAAAAATTTAATTAAACGTCCTGTATAAACCGCGTGCATGCGCGCGCTCTCTTCTCGCCTCGATTTTCAATTTGCTGATGCGGGACGCGACTGCGTGGCCAAGGATTTTTGAAACGGAAAATTGAAATTGATACTCCCGATTGCTCTCTCTCACACATATATATATATACGGCAATTTTAAAGCAATATCGACTTACGGATTTTAGCGCTTATTCTATTTTATTGTGCCCATCAGAATGGAAGGAATTTCGGGGAGCGAACTATTGCTTTGAAAGGCAATATTTACTTTTTGAACGCTCTCGGACATGAGTTAGCAATTTCATTTCGAAATCCATATAGCTCCTCTTTGTGTGTGCGTATAAGCGGATCGTAACTTTTTTCGATCGCTAAATATAATGTGCTGTGGCAAAGAGAGATGCAGCGTAATTAATGAGAATCTAGGGAAATTTAATTCGCAATTCAGATGCTGTTTATTTATTCGTGTCGTATTAAACGAAGGGTTAATTCCAGAGCTATATTAATTCGACTATTTATAAATAATAAATTATGCAATGATTCCGTTTGGAAATAATACGTTTTATTGATTTTTTTCTTTTAAATGCTCTATATAGCGATTTATTGTAAACAGAATAATATTACGTACTTTAACATTAATAACAATACAAGCAGTACACGAAAGTGTGCTTTAGTCTGCTAATAATATGCGATTTTCGATTTTTTTATTTCACTCGAGACTTGATTGTTTAAAGATAGCTGAGGAAAACCGTATTTTATTTACAAAAGTTTATTTTAAAAATTAAATTTTGAATCACATCCGAAGAACTTTTAATTCAATGTAAAACTGACGAATGAAAATATTCACACTCTCAATGAATTCCACTTCATGCTTCTTACTTCGTGATTCAAAAAAGATTCCTTCGAATCGACACAAAAACTTCAAAGCACTACCTGCAATTCTAAAACTACGTGAAAATCCACCACCACTCTACAAATGCCTCAGTACAAACAACGGTATACCTGCCGCCATCCCCTTTAAATCAAATCGCTCGGCTGCAGCGGCCGATTAGGCGCCGCGGCAATTTAAAACGAGGCGCAAACAAACCGCGTTGCGTTCGATATATCCGCGTGAAAACTGCGCACCGGTTAATTTATGTTAACGAGGTCGGTGACGAGGCGCAAACGAGGACGTTAAACAACAATTTCGAGCACTATTTGCAGCTATTCGTTCTGAGATGCAACTTGTTTGTACAATAAACATTTTTCAGAGTTTATCTTTCCCGCTTAAAACTTACACACCCCCGCGCTTTTCCTAAATTAAAACACAACCGCAGATCCAGCTAAGCCTCGCCTCATAAAATAAAAGCTTTCAAATTCCAGCCCCACATCTCGTTCTAACCCTCTTCTTCTCCCTCTCCTAAACAATTTGCGCAAAGACGCCCGCGCCGTCGTCACTTTTTACCCGTCGCAAGCCCTCTTTATCCGACGACGACCGAATCCACTCTCCGCGTGGCGGTGAATTTATCAGGACGACGGGGACGATAAATCCGCGCGCACGCGCGCGTGAGGCGATGACGTGACCCGCGCGCGTACGTCATGCGAGTGTATAGCCGCTAATTGGAGTCTTTCGGGTTTGAGGAAGCGTTCGGTGATTTGTAGGAGGGTCGAGTAAGAGCGATAAGTGCCGCTGTGTACGTGCGCTTACGTGTTTAGCGAATGTTTTTAGGGGTGGGGAGTGATTTGTTATTGGGTATATATAATGGAAATGTAAAGGGTAAGGAGATCGTTTGAGGGTAAGTGCGTAATTGCAGGGTATAGCAGTGGGGACAAGAAGATTTTTCACTTTGGCATGGCGTAATTTATGTAACAACGTTATACATTTAGTAAATAAACTTTACTGAAAATGTTTTCTTGTATCTGTAGTTTCTCTGGTTTTACTGAAGGCCAAAAAAATTAGATATTCATCTGAGTTTATTAAACTCGACATGATACACGATCGTAATTTTAATTCAAACTACTGCTATAACTATAATAGTCTACCTTCGCTGCTTCATTTCCGACCGGCACGCTCTCATTTTTCAATGAACACCTATCTCCCCCTCCCAAAAAAAAACAAAACAATCAGCACCTCTATACACCTCGCCCATTAACCTCCCCGTCCATCACGGCACCATCGATCAAACGAAAAAGAATCAACCTTCCCTCCCCGACCATAGCACACCACACTGACGATATTAAATACTCCAGCCGGTCGTTTACGATCCATCCGTATATATCCGATAAATATCCGCGCGCCTTATTAGACGCGTATAAAATCCATAACCGCGAGCGACTCGTTAAAAGCTCGTAAGGCCGCGTCCGAAGTTCGAGGGGGTTAACGACGCGCGAAGGTGCGGGGAATATGCCGCGGCGGAGCGGAAAATTCTCTCCCGCGGCTGCTGCTGTGCGGATACCTGTGAATCGATGAAGAGGATGAATGGCATAGTAAATGGTTTTTTTTTTATTGTTGTTTGCTTTTTTTGGATGATGATTGGGTTTATAGGTTATGTGATGGAAAAGAGGCTGCAACAGTACGATTGTTGAAAAATATTCATTTAGCTTGAAAAGGGAAACTAGTTTAGACTAAAAAAGGTTTTGATATTGTTATAAAAACAGAGGGATACTTGAGATACAAGTTTATATTTGAAACTTGGTTTCAATCTAGTTTTCTTTTAGCTTTTCATTACAATATCTACCATTTTTCAGATATTTCGTAGATTTTTCGATGGTACAAACGCATGTAAAATGAAACGACACAGGCAGCATAACATGCTGAAAAACAATACGCGAGCTACCATAAAAAGCCGCATTACGCGGCTTATCTGATTGGCCGGGTGCGCGTACGCGGCTGCGGAAATTACATGATAACGCGTGCGGCATAATTTAACGATATATAGGAGCATGAATATAAGAAAATGAAATGAGATGGGGAGCGAAAAAATCAAGTGCATAATAGAACCACCGCCGGCGCAGCTCCGTTAATTTGATTTTCCGGTTTAAACTTGAGAAAATATATACGCACGTACGTAGGTACACTGGAAACAATCGCTGGAGAGTTTTAATGTATTCCATTCTGTAGAAAAGTTATTTGTTTGCGATGATTCTTTTCTTTTTTCAAGTATTTCGCTCTACCTACACCTGAGTTATATAAGAACGCGGAAAATGTTTAATTACGTGAAGTGAAAAGTGCCGTGGAAAGAGAAGACGAAGCCTTACAAACTTACAGGAGAGGTTAGAGAAGTTTAAAGCAGTTAGTATAACGACGAGGGTACTTAGAAAGTACTATTATTCAAGTTTTAAGAAGACTACGTATAAGATAAGCATCTTTATTCGAGTTATAAAGAATCAAAATAAACTGTTAATAAAAGTTATTTAATTCATCAAAATAAAGAAGTAGATAAGGAAGCGGATCTCTCTCTCTCCCTCTCTCTCACGCTCTCACTTCGTAATGACCGCTAAGGAACTAGCTTTAAAACACAGCGTAGTTAACAAAACTTTTTACAACTCCTTTTTTATTTCTCTTTCTCTCCTCTCTCTCTCTCTCTCTCTCTCTCTCTTTTGTCAAAACTGCTTGTTTAACCAACTCTCGCGAATGCTCGTCTTTGTGATTTCCAAGAATCCGAAAGTATAACGCGCGCGCCGCGGATACATTCGTTATTGTGTCAACCACAACAACGGCTACTATATTTGCAATACTGTCTAATACGGTAAACTTAGAGCTGCTGCTGCTGTTGCTGTTGCTGCTACGGAGCGCAGGCAGCTCTCGCTGAAACGTCTATTTAGCAAAGATAGATGCGTCTTGTTTGTTTTCAACACCCGTAGCGTGTGTGAATATATCGTTAGTGTCACGCGGAACCAGGTGTGTGTTTGTGTGTATATGTGTAAGTCCAGATCCAGATAAATCAACAGGGTTAATCTCTCGAGCAGTACATTGCGACGCGGGAATTATGCGCGCTGTCTCTCTGTTGTGCCAGGTAGACGCTAACGGGTCGTTCCTTGTTAATTAATCATATTTTTGGGCTCTGTCGATGATCCTCGAAATACATTATCATGATTGTTATTTATTATTATTGTTAAGAAAAGAGAAAAAGCTTTCTCTGCGGTCGGAAAAAGCTTTCCAACAAAACTATTTTTCTCGCGGAGAAAGGGTCAAACTTAAGTCGATCCCCAAGAGACCGAATCCGCGTCGCATAAGCGAACGCGAGAGTTTCGAAAAATCAACGTCTTTTCGCGCACACAAAAATTGAACCTCCCGTGGGTCCTCGTAACTTTGCGCTCTCCCGCGGAATATGAAAAATTTAGTCGCTCGATGCCGAAAAGTCCCGGAGATAAGGGCGTTCGACGAGAGTGCGTCACTCGCTCTCGCGATGAGAAAAAATATACGAGGGCACGCGCGCGCGAGCGCTTTTTACGAAGCCGTAAAAGAATCTGACGTGCGGGGGGTTCGTTAGCGGAACTATATTAATGCGCGCACGCGCGCGTGTTTCTTTTAACGAAATTCAGGATACTTGAGTTGATTGAATACGGTATTGGTATAACAACTATAAGTAATATCGAACCGAATAGAATGTATAAATAATAAAATATGCCCGAGAATAAATGAATGAGATTATATATACATGTGCGTGTATAAAGAGGCACCGTGTCGAGGAGAAAGAGAGTATTAAATTCATTCATAAAACGCACGGCGCGAAGTCGTGGAAATAAAACAGTTAGTACGTTTTTAGTATAATAGAATAAAGCACTTTCCGGGGAAAAATAAAGCTTGATTTACCGTAACTAATCCGATTCTCGTCTCTATTTTTAGCGCGGATTTTTATTGGCGCGCGAGCTAGAGCGCGTAAAGGTGTCGTTGCAAGTCGCGTAAAAACGTTTACCTGCGCGAACGGAAAAAATTAAAAGTACTTAGCAGCGTGAGATTTTATTGGACGTGCGTGCGTGCTTCCGTTTGATTTATTAAAAAACGACCGGGTTAATGCAATAATAACCATTACAGGGTGTCAAAAGATTTGAGTGTTTAAAAAATCTCGGTAATCTGAGGTTAAAGAGTTAATCGATTGTTCGCGATGATAAAACACGTAGCTTTTGATAATAAAAAGACGTATAGCAGACCAACAACAACGCACTGGAAATATAAATCGACGCACTCAAGGGGGCGCTCGAGAGATATATCCGGCTGCCGGTCGAATTAACTGCACGTACTCGAGGATGAATTAAACGAGGGCCGATCGATTTGCGCGCGGGCGAGTTAACGAATGGCGGCGGCCGTCGAGTGGACACTCCAAGTCGCCGAGGCGCCGGCGTCGTCTTCGGTTGTTTACGCGCGCGAGAGATACTCGACGGGGGCCGAGCCAATTTTGTGTGTCCGTGTGCGCGGGAAAGTCCGAGGTGACGATTCGGGAGGGAGGATAAAGTTTGGAGTTGTTGTGGCTGCGGATGATTGGGGAGGAGAGTTGGAGAGGGTACGGTGAAAAATGATGCAATTGATTTTTGTGTGTTTCTATTGAAAGTTTTTTTCAGAGAAATGAGAGAAGGATGTAATTGTATACATTTTGCATAGCTATGCAAAATATACTGGTTGACTGCGACAACTTTAATAATATGACATTTTGCTCTCAATGTAAAGCTGAAAGGTTATTCGAAAATTTGTCAGATATTAATGTATAAATAAATGCAATTAATAAATTTCTCTCCAAAAAAGCATTAATCTCACTATTTCAAAAGCACACTCATACCTATAATCCTATAAAAAGTCTTTCTATCTTTAATAAAATCAATCTCAAAACCACGTCCTCATCCATTTTCCTCTCCAAATCATCCCATCTCACCTCCTCAATTCATAATTTCTCCAAGTTTAAGAGTATCGCACCGCCGCCACGTCATACGTCTCCCGGCGCGCGACAAATCCACTTTTCACCCTCACGCGGGGGGCACAAGCGAGAAAAAGCGCCACTGTCAGGCGAATTTCGCGCTGGAAATCTCGACTCGACACACACACAACTCTTCGCGCGAAATCGAACTCGAGCTCCGGTTAGCCAAAGCTTTTGAAATCCAACAATTTGCAGCGAACCACCTGTAAAGGGGCGGGAGGGAGGAAGAACGTGACGTGGCGGTGGAAGGATCGGGATATCCCCCGGGGGGATTTATATGCCCCCGTCCTCTTAAAACGTTTTCTCGCGGAAATCTTCCCCTGATTGCTTTGCATTTCGCGCGTAGAGAGAGAATCGTTTCGGGACGGAAATTACTTTGCACCGCGCGCGCGTATTACTTTTGGATGGAGAGAATCTTAGCTTCTTCTTTCTCGTTCTTCTCCTCGAGTGAAGGATGAGAAGTGATTTCGCGAACGTCCGTGTATTTATTGCGCAAGGGACCGTCGCTGCGGTGTGTTGATTTTCTCGTTCCGGTTTCGAATGATTTTTCGGAATATAACGCGTGAATTGAGTTGAGACTTTCTGCCAGATATCTGAAGGACGAAAGAAATCTCGGCAAGTATATAAAAATCATTGTCGCGAGTTTAATGAGGCCGCGCTCGTCGCTTAGTAATTGCAATAATGCCGCCGCCCCGACCGCGAGAACCTTTTCAGCATCTTTTCCCGCAGTAGCAGAGGAAAAAAATGTGTAGAAGCCGGCCCCTCCGCTCGCGAGCAGTTTCTCAGGTACAGTGCGGTGAGAAGCTTCGAAGGTGATGGAATAATTATGCGTAAGACGCTTTCTTCTTATTCATTATTTTGGAAGCGAAGAAAATTTCGGGTACACAACGTTGTGTGTTGGTGGGATCGAATTTTTAAGGAAATTGCAATTTTTTACAGTAAAAATTAAAATTTTTGCGTTCATTTTTACATTTTTGAAGGTTGCTTTTCTGTGGAGCGTAGTATTTTTCTCCGACGAGGTATAGTAATTTATTAAAATCACTGTAATTAGTAGACTGTAATTAGTAGATTACAGTGCAACTTGTAGCGAGAAATTCTAGTAATTTTTGCTACGGAGGTTTTCTTCGTGTAACGTAATTTTTACTACTATAACTAAATCATATGTTACATTAAAACTGTAAGAACGTTACCCGCATTTATTTATTTATGAATTATTTCGCACTAACCAAATCACAAGAAATACCATAACCATAACAATCTCACTCTCAATTCCACCTTATCACAAAAATGATAATAATCCAGCTTTATGCTTATACTTTCAAACGAAATTACACCGCATTACTTCACTAATAACACTTTAAACACCACAAACCACGCTTATAATCACCCTGTCGCGAAATTAAACATTCACCCCTCCCTCTAAATCCACGCGCATCTATCTTTCTCTCGACACTTTCATCACGGACTGTACCCGCACGCATGGAAGGCCGAGGCCGGGACGGGAAGTTCCCATTTAACGGGGTTATTTTATTTCTCGCGCGGCGCCTCTCTCACTCTGTCCGGTTCATTCGACGCGCGGATTATTGCACCGAGAGAGACAGAGAGAGAGAGCGTACATAAAGGGGCCTTTTAACCGAGAAATCGCGCGTGCGCGCGGCATGACACGCTCTGGTTTTTCTCTTTGCCACGGCGTGGTGAGGTTCGATCGAGGTGTGCAGGTGGGGCGAATGAAAGGTGGAGACGTGGTTGTTACAGAATATAGTATATGCGTGGGTGTGTGTAGGGTTTATGGAAAACATGAGGCACAGTCTATGACTTCATTCAAAAAATGATTGAAAAGAATGTTTTCTAGTCCCGCGTTCGTTCTTTTTTTTCGGTCGTAATTATTTTTATTTCGATTGCAGAGGCAGCTGGTATATATTTTTAGACTGCGTTGTTTGAATATCGTATTTCTATTCATTCTCTTTCATATTATTTGAGGTACTTGTCAATTTATTCAAAATTATTGTGCGAAGGTGGAAGTGTCATGCTTCTTTTGTTTTTTTAGACGAGCGTATGAAATATTATTTATTATTCAACCAGTAGTGCATATTTCTAATTATCTTATAGTCACAGTTTGGCTAAATTTAAGATTGAAAGAACCCACCATAGAATCTTCCATTTTATTCAAATTTGCTCAATTAGCGTTGCAAATTCTACATCGAATTCGAATTATTCGAGTAGCGGCGACATTTCAGCATAAAATCGTCAAAACTAAGTTGTCCAATTTAACTTAATAATCCCAGCTTAATTAGATATCCATCATGGCACAATTCAGCGTCACCTCTCCCAAACAACAAACCACAATTACCAACACATTTGACCAAATTCTAAATTATTCCAATCTCGCAAAAATTCCTCAACCTCAATAACCCATCACCGAATAATCCCCGATCCAAACCCCCGTATTACGACGCGTAACCCACTTTCTTATCAAACTCTCGTCGTCCAACCCTACGATCAACCTTCTTCGCGTCCGTTAGCCCCGCGCTGTAAGAGGGACGCGTGGGGAAAATTTACGAGGCGCGAAATCGTCATTTACCTATAGAAAAGCGGGCTACGGGTCGTAAAAGCCGTCTCGGGACTGGGCCATTAAGCGCCACTATACGTCTATGAAAACTTTCATTAGGCGAGCAGTGCGTGCCGTGCAAACGAGCTGGTGTGGAATGCTGAATCGGGAACGATTCCGGTTCTTTGGAGTTTTCTGGGCTGGTGCTTTGTTGGACTTCGTGCGATTAATGCTGGGGTTGGTCAAGCTGAGTTAAAATTGGTATGATGAATGTGCTTTGGTTTATTAAAAATATTTAGACAATTTTTTCCTATCAATGTCGCAATGAAGTTATCGGTTAGTTTAACTTTATTGGAATTTAACACGAATATTGTTTAAAATTGACTATACGATTTTTAATTAACTTGATTCGATAACATAATAAAGTGCTTTTTGCCAGTAAAATTTCTATTTGTTTGATATGAGCTTTATTAAACCTGATAGCCAAATATAATATTTATTCGGCAGAATCGCTTAACTAATATAATCGTCGGAGCATTTATCGCAGAGGTTCAAACAGTTTTTCGGTGTGCTGCCACGGGAAAAGCGCTTTACCTTGCGTAGAAAAACGTTTTTAAAAGCATTTCACGCTTTCAGGGAAAACTAAAGCGTTTTTACAATACACACGCGGGGAAAACGTTTACCTCGTAAATTTTTTTTTTTTTAAGCGCAAAAGAGGACTATAAACTCAAATCGATGTCAATCATCGTAATAGTAGCTTAATCGCTTTCTCTTATTGAATATTTATAATACGCATGTACAATCTGCACGCATCCGACGAAAAAATATATATTCGACAAAACAAAAAGCAAAGCCCGAATATAATACTATACGTAAAAATTCATAATATTGACACGCAATGCTGTTTCGGCCGGGAAATTCGACTGAAAACAACCTTCGAATAGGAAAAAAACTTGCAGCGTTTAAAAAAAATACCCAGCCCGCCGAGTGAAAAACAATGCGCGCGCGAACACCTGGCCTGTGTGTGTGTGTGTGTTCGATCGACATTTGGCACCGACCGGAAATGACGAGTTTCGGGAGAAAAACGCGCCCACTCGTCCATTGATTTCTTCCTATATTTTCTTCTTTTTTTCTGAGGGGTGGTGGATTTGTTTCTTTTTGCGAAGGGCGAACACGTGTCCTTATAGTCGATCGGGCGGTCGTGCATGATTAAGCACGCTACAGTAAAATTACTTTCGGCGATATTGTATATTAATCGAATACTCTGATGTACTTCGAATCGAAATAATCGACTGCTATATTGGAAATGAAATAAAGAAAAAATTAATGAGATGGAATACATTCGTATATTATACATAAATATTGCAAATCCGATATATATTTCTATATAGTTTGATTGGCTTCCCGATTGAATTTTAACGTCAATCGCTTTAACAAATCACAATCGCACTGTAAAACGCAGCTACAGGAAATTACATTATCACTCTCGTAACGACCAGAATAATCTTTTGACCCGTCAAGGCTTTAATTAGCTTTTCCTTACATAACTACTGATTAATTTTCGAATCAATCTCTCTTCTCTTAATTGAACTTCGCTTTATACCAATTTCGTTAATATTTCGTCGTTCGATCGACAATAATTTCTTATTACCTTTCATAATGAATTACAAACTGCTCTATATTAAAGAAACAAAAAATCCACGCGAAGTAAAGAATTATACCCAACATCCACAGACACTCAAACTCCAGTATTTCAGGCGCACAATTCCGGAATAAATCAGCATTCGCGCGTAAATCCTATCCCTCGACACGTCCGTTTGATCTCTTCCACGAGCTGCGCGTTTTTTTCCTTCTCTCTTTCGACGAATTAACTTATCCGTTTACGCGCGCGTGCCGCTGACGCGATTAACCGCAGGAATAATAGCGTCTGCGGCGAAATAAATATCGGACAAAGGCCGAAAATGCGAGGCAGCATGAGCGTCTGCTTTCGACAGCCCATTGAATTGTCCCTGCCGGTCATAATGCGCGTAAATACTTCTAGCTTGGGGTTCTCATGCGTGCGTGCCTGCGTGACATGTTACATGGGCGAAAATTGCAAAGTGTTCCGGGTGTAATAGATTTGAGAAAACGTATGGGAGAAAACTTGAATGGGTTAAAGTTCGGAATAAAAGGTATATTACTTTAATCCTAGCTTCAACTTTTTCTAAGATTTATTTCATCCCACATAATTTCTTAAAACCAGTTTATAATAATTTCAAGAAATAAAGTTGATAAAAGCTTAAGTTTGATAAAATAAGCATAATCAGTTTAAGCTTTTAATTATTTAATTCCACTATCTATTTTATAAAATCCAAGCCGACGTAATAACCGGGCGGATATGATTTAATAACATTTTACATGGTTGTCAGCGAGTCCGTGATTTAAAAATACATGACAGCAGCTCGCGCGCCAGATGAAGGTGCTTTTAATCAGGTAAAAACCGCAGCATCAAACAGAAAGAAATATTAGGCGGGGAGGTTCAAAGGATGAGAGATTAATAAACGCAGCGCGATATTTGTTGTCAGGCCTCCGCGCGCAGAATTAAATCCGCTCCAGGCGAGCGCGCGCGCATACCGGAGGAATTTTAAAAACACAGCAAAATGAAAACCCGCGAGTCTTCCGCCTTAAAATGAAAATGACGCGTATATATTTCACGTCTCTCTAGCGAAAGGAAAATTAATTTTAAAACTGTGTTACACGACCGAACTTGATTACATATCTTGAAATATTTTGCTTAATGTTAAATTGGTAAAGTCCGCGGTTTTGTAATTTTACCTTCTCGCTGCCGCTAATGGGAAGCAAAGCCGATTAATAACCACGATAGAGAGTGTATGAAAAAAAAGAGAGAGAAGAAATTTAATAACCCTCCGCGTTAAGTGCAATAAAAATCCATCGGCGCCCTATAAAACACGTTAAAATCGGTCGTAAGCCATTAAGGAGGATTTTTCTCCCCTTTTACTGCGGTAATATCGAAGGAATTCAAGACTCAGCGACGACGCGAGGAACTTAATTGAAAAATACTTGGGGCTAAATAATCCGGCTGATCGCCGGAAGTACCGACGCCTCAGCGCCATTATTTATCGCATTATGGCCGCTGGGAATTTAAGCTATGCGAAACAAATAAAACGGCACGAAATTTACTATAGTTTACGGTAAATTAGTAGGAGAATGTATTCGCGAATGAATTACCTTGCCTTTTAAAATAACTCGGAAATTAAACTTCGTTGCGTTCTAAATGAACTGGCTTTAAATCTAAAAATAGTAAATTTGCTCAACGTCGCGTACTTATTAAAAATTAAAACAGCAAATCTTTTTAAAACCATTCCAATAATAAAACCGAAGTATCAACAATAATCAAAAGCTCAAAAATATCAGGTAACAAAACTTTTCACGGTGAAATCAGTTTTTTGCCATTATTCGTGAAAATTATAAGAGAATAAATTTGCAAATTATTGAGAATAAATGACGTTACTTAAAACATGACGTTTAAATGAAGCTCATTTAAATTTGCAAATTAAAACCGAAGAATCGAGAAACCGTGAATTTTAAAATTTACTGATTTCCTCCGAATATACTTCTCTTAATTCCCATAAACTAATCAGACCAGACCCAGCATTTCAGAAACTTCATCAAAATTTTGGCGTTTCTGATATCCAACAAACTCCCATCCCCCTTTACCAACGAGAATATCACATTCCAGAAGAACCACGACACGGTAGTCATCATCACACGACCGCCAAACTCCAAACTCGCGCTCTGCGCATACTGCAGCGGCGACAAAGCACAGCGGGAATACGTTACACCCCCTGTACGCATCTCCAATTACCCTCGCACATCTTCTCGTCGTCGTCGCTGCCAATTACCCGACCGGGTCCGCTCTCGCGTCATCGTGCACATTACTCGCGGGGTGAGAGAGAAGTGGCAAGTTCTGCGCAAGCTTACCGAGTGTCGGAGTCGTCGTCGTCGGCAGGCACCTATCCCTCGAAACTGGATGGAAAGTTGATATACAATGGGGGAAGAAGACGATGCGCTGCCGCGGCGACGCATTGTGCGCAGAGCGCGTAACGACGAACTACTGCAGCAGCAGCGAGTTTTCTCTTCTTCCGAGAACAGGTGGATGAAACTGAGGAGGTTGTGTGTGTAGTACGACTAGCAAAGGCGGAGAGAAAGTTGGACGCGGGGATGAGATGATGGGGGCTGCGGGTGAAAATGAAGCCGGGAGAAAGAGAGAGGGGTAGCTATAGTCGCGAGAGAGACCGAATTTATGGCGCGCGGGAGAGCACAAAGGGAGAGGATAATTGCAAATTTTTCTTTCTTTTTTTTTTCTTCTTATACTTGCGGAGTAGTGGATATAGTGCTCTTTTGAGGTTTGGACTTGAACCGGGGTGACAGGTACAATATCCGCGGGGTTGTTGATTGTTATGCAACTTAATTTTCTTAGGAATCAGATTTTTAATTAAATTTACTGCATTGTTGTACAGTCACTGCGAGATTTCAATAGATATATAGCCAATTGTAGATTAAATGTTACATAAATCGATCATAATCTAATCTCCGAATCATAATTAACATTGAACTAGATTATATCAATTTAATCAAAAGATTATACACTGCACTATCACACAACGTTTATTTTCAAATCAATTAACAGGCATCACCTGATCGGTCTCAAAATTAAAGTTTTCCACACCTCACTGCCCAAACAAACCACACATCCCTCTAATTATCACCAAAAAAAAAACCATCATCCAGCTCACCGCCTCCGCGCCTCATCTCTCGCACTACAGCAACACTCGCGCGCGAGCTCATTTCGCACCGGGCCGTATATCATTCGCGCCATACACACACCCACACCCACATGAAAAGGGATGAGCGGAAAGAACGAGAAAGAGAGAGAGAGAGAGGAACAACAACAGCACACGAGATATTTATCGAGGCGCACGCGGGGGCGTGGCGCTATGTGGGTCAATCGTTTCGCCGGTAAACGCTTTACGGGGGCCGCACCGCTTGATTTGTGGAGCTCCCGCCGAGCGCCAGAGCTCGAACGGTTCATTATTGTCGGCGTGTGCCTTACTCGAGAGAAAGGTGTTTGCATAGATAAGAGAGAGAGAGAGAGAGAGAGAGAGAGACAGAACGCGGGGGATGGATTAATTTCGGGGTGGTGTGCAGGCTTGTTTTCTGATTTGTAGACCGGAAAAGTCCTGCTGGTATGTTTATGAAACGGGAGAGAGATTGAAATGCCAATTTTCTTAATTGAACGAGATTATGCCGAGAACCGTTGTGTGATACACTATCGAGTGTCTCTCTCTCTCTCTCTCTCTCTCTCTTTCTCTCTGTCTCTGTCTCTGTAGAGCGATGGCTCTGATCGATAAGCGCCTGTATTACTTGCGGTCAAGTATGTGCTAGCCAGCTCGTGACTTGCTTGTTGACTTACTTCGCCAGGTAATAAATAGAGTATAGTATCTATATTATCCGCGCGCTGGCCCCGACATAATTGTTTGAACAGCTGATTTGCAATCCGCGATTAGGTAAAGTAGAGAGCTTTGACGGATTTGACGACGGCAGCAAAAGAAAGTCATTAATGTAGGTGGGTATATACTCACTTTCATCAAAGGAGTAATGGTTCGTACAAAGAAGATAGCTTACCTGTAACAAAAAGAAAAGATTACATCATTAGGACAACCAGGACTGACAATTAACACACAAAATACTGTATATCCCCCATGTTTATGATATCTTCACGACTACAAATGCAGCCCACATCCGGGTATACCATCCCTCTCTACCCGCACGACGACAGTACACTGCACGCATTCTTCACCTCTTCCTCTCGCGACTCCGACCCTTCAGCGCGTCTCTAAACAAGTCGCTTGGCCCGAATTTCCTCTGCTGCAGCCGCAAGTGCGTGTAAGGCGCAGATGCCTTAATTCATCACTCCTCTGCGCGAAGTACCTCAACGTCAGAGGAGTAGAGAGAGACAGGATCTCGTGTCTCGCTGCTTAATCGCGTTTCGCGCACGCGCTAGTGCGAGCAAACTTGTGTCCCGGGGAAGTTCGAGCTGGCGTCGCCCGTCAATTAACGCCCGGGAAACTTTGGCCGACTATGATGATGATGATGATGATGATGATGACTGAGAGGAGCAAAAAGTGACGTAGGCGCGTGCGACTTGTTAAGTTTCATAGCTGTGTTGGGGAAGATGCTCTTGTTTTTGCAGGTGTAGCAAGAGCGGCGCGCATGAATTATGCGACTTATTACAGAAGTTTCGTGTCGGGGTGGTTGGTCGGTAGGTAGGTAGCTCTCGGGACAAGTATCGATTGCTTCCAGCCGATTGACGAGGAAATTTAATCAATCTCGCGCTGCTGGAGAGTTGAGGGTGAGAGAGTAACGCGGCTTTTTGCGGAAATAACGCCGCAAGAGTGAGCTATTTTTCGCGTGTGCGCGTGTGTATATCCAATTAATTTGTGTAATTTGTTGGGCTGGGATATTATGGCTTTCGAATGGATTGAGATAGGGAATGGAATGTTTTGATGATATACTGAAAACATTTTTTTTTTCAATTCTATTGTAACTATGTATTTTCGTTTGAAATATTAATATAGATCGTATAAGTGTTGCAAAGTTCAATTTAATTGATGATATGTAATGATTTTTTGATTTCAGGATAATGTGAATAAAGATATATAATGTATATGCAATTATTTGACATGTTTATAATATTCTGATTAGAATTATGAATCAATGTGGAGCTCGTAGCAATAAATAAATTAAAAAGGCAAATTAATGACTAAATAATAGATAATATACCGACAAGATATTATTAATCCATATATTGATATGATCAGAAACAAAATACATATCGAAGAATCAAGCCAGTGTATAAAAAGGTGAGATATACGATCGTATAAAGTTAAAAACTTACTCGATAAACTGCGGAGAGAATTATTCTGAAATTCAAAATGTACCAAAAGCGAGGGCGTTAACTTCCTAAAAAGGGAAACTATTCCCGCTAGACAATAGCCAATCCAGGGCAAAAACTCAACCCCTTTCATCCTCTCCCCGCTTCGAGGCTCATTAAAGGCCTTTCGCGGGTTCGCGCGGGTCAAAGGTAAACAGGATCCCTCTCTCTCTCCTGCAAAATACAGCCCCACCTCCGCCACCTTTTATCGGCTGCTGCTGCGCAACTTCGCATAAAGGGCTCGGGAGGACGAAAAACGAGCCGACAAAGAAAACGAAGGCGACGGCGGCGCGGCTCCTTTTGAATTTTCGAGTGACGCGCGCGCACTTCGCTAACTCCGCTGTACCTATATATATATATATATATATATAGGATGTCTGACGCGCTACCGTTGCTACTACTCCCTACGGGCTTATCTTGGCCCGCGCAGCAGCCTGTATCCAATCTGCGAGAGAGGCGCGCAGCACGCCTCTCGCGTCGCGTCAAATCGCGCGAAGAATTTTCCTCGTTACTTTTTTTTTCTTCTTTTAAGAGTGGGGTGCGAAAATTGAAAGTGCCAGCGAGTGAAGCAAGTTTTTGAGGTTAACGGAAGACAATTTTCGGTAAATGGAGGGTGAACGGGTATATAGAGGAAGAATTCCGTTCTCTCTTTTATTTTTAGATAAGGGTGGGTGGATTTAGAGGCGGGTTATTGATTTTCATATATATTTTAGAGCGGCGGGGGATATTCATTAACTCGCACAGTGCGAGCCACGGTCAATTTAATTACGCGACGGTTCATTATTTGACGATCGTTACCGGATAATTAGATGGGGCTGCATGTAATTAATAGACATTAGGGTTCTTATTAGGAAGATAAACTGGCTTGTAAATGTGTTACGTTAGCGGGCGATCAGACTATACGGTACTTTCCTGACTTTACATGTATCGGGATGTATATAAAACAGGCGTGATTTTGCATGCTTTATTTTGTTACATTAAAAGTTTGTTAAAGTATTTTTAAACTATTTATATAAAAGGAAATTTCTCCAAATTTTAACGGTAACTAAACATTAGGCGTCAAAAAGGTACTTGAAATAAAGTAAATATTTGATTATCGTTGAAAATATATCGCATTAAATTCGACAAATTATCCAAGGATTGAAGGATATATTTAATGCATTGGAATAATTTTAACTCGTCTCTTATTCTAAAAGTTCATTAAAATAAGCTTCAATTTAAAGCTTTGTAAAAAGAATAGTTTGATTTATATAGTTATAACTTTAAGCACCTGTTTACTTCATTCAAATTGTACAAATAAGTATAAGTCATGAATGTAACACTACACCGGCGAGGGCAGTTCCCTGATATACATGTCGCTGTAACGTTACTTTTTCCGCAACTCATCTCTTTCAGAACTCATTGGTTCTCATACTACACATTCAATGTACTGACAAGTTAGTTTTCTGTTTGTTTCAGGTGGCGGCCTGGAGATTTATATGTTTTCGATTATCACTATGATCACTTCCGTCTCTGGAGTCGACAGATCGTGTGATTTGTGATTTCACAAATACAAAGTAATAAACTCTGCAACTCTATTTTAAAAAAATGATGAGCGAAAAGTGAAGTCAACACAAAACGTCTGTGATTATCTAAGTCCGATCAAAATAAACTTATTCTAATTCTTTTAGTTCTAGTTCTTCCTTAATTCTTTTCTATTGATAAATAACTGTTTGTAATTTTAAACTCCCAGCAAGAAAAAATAAAGCGCGCGTGATCTTACTGGTTATTTAAATTAAGCCTTTTTCTCGTGCACTCTGTACTAAGATACCGCAAAAACTATACCATATCCAACGTACTTGTCTACCCGCAAAAAACTTAGCCACGACCTGAACAATCGTCACCGGCCGTCGTGCCCGTCCATCGAAGCCGATGACCGGGAAGGATGTATCCAAAAAAAGTCCGATCGATCGCATCGAACAAACAGCAGAAGAGCAGTCCGAGCGCGCGTTAGCCACGCGCGAAAAACCGGAGCGTAACGAGGTTAGGTTCCCGTGAAAAGGAGCCGTAAGACCGGAATCGCGGATCCCGCGTCGTGTGCGGTTTTGTGCTCGGCTGACCAGTCGCGAACGATTTTTCTTTTCCTTTTTTGTACAGGATTATTAGGCTGTGCGAGACTCAAGTTTTTGTTAGGAAATTGGTTATGGAATACTTAACCATCAATGGCTCAATGATTTTCATAATAATTTATTCCCCTGTGAAAATGTCCCTATGATTACAGTATGATACATATTATTATACTTTTTAAATACTTTAAAAATTTATGTTTTTTTTTATAAACCAATATAATTTAGGCCCAATACCTAGTATACAGAATAAGAGATATATAGGATACAGATTACAGTGACACAGCTAATCAGAGAAATAAATACAATTTTAATTTACTTGATTTAAAAAAGTTTGTGAAAGAAGGAATGGTTTATAGTTGGATAAGTGGAGTTGCAGCAAGCTTCAGGATCGATCAACTCTGAACCATGGACTATGATAAGTCAGATTAGATTTACTAGAAAATTCTTTAAGTTGGCTGATGTATCTAATAGAGTATAAAAGACAAGGTAAGTCAGAGTGGTTATCGTTTGATACAGTAAATTAAATAAAATACTTTCCCCAAAAACATTAATACTCAGCTTTTTTTATAAAATACCAGAACATTGCGACTACAGAAAAATTTAATAAACCCGATTCACCGAATTAAAAAATATATAGAAATTTTGTTTACTGCCAAAAAATACCTTGCCCACAAAATGAAATTCTTCTGCAATCCAGCTTCTTCACAATCAACCTAAAATCCCACTCACGAGAATCCCGCACCCAGCAGATCCAAAAACTTGTCGACCGCAGAAGCCGATCTGCATTACAAACTCGGGAGCGAACACATACATACACACCCACGCCACAGCGAATCCTCACCGCTCCTGTAATCTCCGCGTCCTCGCTCCAATAGACCGAAACTCGTCGGGAGAATCAGGGACTCGCGTACGCGCGCGCGCTCAACTTCGCCGTACCGGCACGTACACGCATACACGTAACAATGCGAAAGACGATGAATCACTCGATTTACGATCGAGTCATCGCGCGATCGTAATGAAGACGTGTGCGAGTGTTACGTTACCTATATGCGGAGAAAAAGTTTATCGTCGGTTTGTATAGACACGTTGTAGAAAAATATCGGTGGATTTTGTTTGGACAGTCTGCGGTTAGGGAACCAATGAGGCGTGGCGGTAGAAGTTGTTGTATTATAGGCAAATTGGAAGGGTTTTTTTAGGAGACGCTGGTTACCGTGAGATTATTTGCGATCCATGAGACGCGGAGGTCGTTGGTCTCAGTTTTTCGCTGGATTGTTTGTTTTTCGGTAATGCAAAAACGAAAGAACGGAAACCAAATAAAAAAATGTGTAATACCGTTCGCTACTCTTAGAGGCTTCGTAAATAACAAAAATAATAATAATTCAAATGATAATTACGTAAACCTCTGAATATATTTGAAAACCGAATTACCCGAACCACCCGTGTCGAAAATACCGCGTCTTCTCGCTGCCGCCACCGCAATCGCAGTGTGGGAGTTTCGGCTTTCAAAGGCACCAACCGCGTACACGTGCATCCATACATATGTGTGTCTGCGTGCACGCCTGCACGTGGCGTTAATTAAACAATTCACGCGTCGGATTTCGCGTTCTTTTTTCTTGTCCTCGTCATCAGTCGTCGCGACGGCCGCGGAATTAATTAAGTATTTAATTAACGATGAAAAATGTCCAAAGCCAGCAACGCGGCCGTGGATTGGACAGATTTATTTGATGATTATCTCGCGGTGCTTCTTACGTGCTATTTCTTTCGAATCTATAATTCTTCGATTAAAATGCGGACTCATCTGATCGGGGTGGCAGAATGGTGATTCTATTTTTTCTTTACTCTTAAAGAACGTGATGTCACTTACATGTCAGTGAAATGGATGGAAGGTCACCAACTGGTCTAATAGTATTAAACGTTTGTTATTAGTCGTTAGTGATTCTTGCAAGTATCATGACATCAATCTATAAATAATTAATTCGAATTAAATTTAGAAGCTGCAAGTTTATTGTTTTTCTGATACCAAACTACTAAATATATTTGTTATCTCTGTATCTTATCGATCAAGTTTATAATAACGCTCAAGTTACTATAAATAATCAAATGACGCAGCCAATAAACTTCACGGAAGCTTATGCAAAAAGTCAATTCAAGCGCGATAAACTGTACACTCGACACACGACAAGAACGTAACAGACACGTTGTATTTGTCTTCGAATAATAATTAACATACTTATGTACCGAAGACTTTGCATATATCTCGAACGAGTTATTTTTCAAGCTTAAATTACGCGTCTGCAAATTATCATCGGTAAATCCACAAGTCCCACACACCGACGTATATCCCACGGTCCACGCGCTCCACACCGATAACTCAAAACCCGGCAAAGAAAGCTCCCGCGGCCCATAAACCACGCGCGCCCAATTCGTCGCAGCAGCCCTATATATATATATAGACATAGCCACTCGACACCCACAATTCACGGCTGCTGTAAATCACGCATCTCTCCAGTCGCCGCGGACGTCCGCGGACTTTCGGCCTCGTTGACTCACGGCTTGGAACCGAAAAAAAAGAGAGCATCGCGCACTGGTGGGTGATAAGGAAGCCGCGGAAGTGCGAAGGAAATGCAATCCGCGCTGCACTGCATTGTGCGTGCGTGCGAGGCGAGTGGGTGCATGGCGATCAATACACCGAGTCGCGCAGTAAATCTCTCGCGTGCGAGCGTGGCGAGTTGTGCAAGAGAGAAAGGGTGAGAGGAGGAAGAAGTTTCTTTTTGGAGGGGGATTGATGGGGGCATTGTGAAGGGGGAAATTTTTGAGGTCGGAAGGGGGAATGTTGGTCAAAGGGTGTGGTTCTGGATGAAAAGTTACTAAAATAGCGAGAAGTTCGTTATTAACAGGGATGCATTTAAACTGGAGAATTGAAATTGGTTAATATTTTTCATTGAAGTTCATCTGGAGCCGACTACTTATCACTTTATTTCTGGAGAGTAGAGTTTTGAAACTAATTGTTATCATGAAAATGTTAGAAGATATGTCCACTGTATTTCCTATCATTGCGAAGTCCTCTTATTTTTTCAGTGAGCGTTGTAATAAATGAGAAAACTTGTTCATTACTAAGATAATGCACCCCGATATGCAAAACCACAGATATACGCCTTTTCTCACGCTACTTTAAAAATATATATATATTTTATTATACGCGTATAAAAAAAAATTCTCTCTTATCAATATAAATATACATTCAAACAATATCACGGCAGAGCTGTATTTCCAGCCAGAAGAGAAAAAAGCTCTGCCTCTCCCCATCGAAAAAATTTAAAAGCGTTCGCGAATGAAATTCGCAACGTTTGTTCGTGCTGGCATCAATGAAGTTCAGCGACTTTTTATCACCGAGGGTAAAAAATCGTCGCTGCACGAGCACACATATACACACACCCACGTCCCAGAGCACCGTACTTATATACATCCGCGCTGTTGCGTGCAACTCACTTTCTCTGGAGAAAAAAAGATTGCCTCCCTCCTTCCAGCTCAACACTTCGCATATACGTATACATATACATACATACGCTACACACGATCGCGGCACGCGCAATTACGTGCGTGTGCACGGCCTGAGATAATGCAAGGGCGACAAGCCCAGTACGTTGACGTATACGCGCGCGTGTATGCGCGCGCAGGGGTTAGTAAATAAACGTATTTACACCATTAAGGATAGTGTGTACATGTGTACGTAGGAGAGAGAGAGGGTGTGCTCACTCGCTCGCTCATACGTAAGCACACACATACACTGAGAGAGAGAGAGAGAGAGAGAGAGAACGGGCTAATAGATGATATGGGAATTACAGTAGTTCAGCAAAATAGCTCGGTGATTTCGAGAGTTGAGAATGGCCGCGCAACTCTCTCTCTCTCTCTCTCTCTCTCTCTCTCTCTCTCTCTCTCTCTCTCTTTCCCTTGTCGTTGCTTTGTGTCGATGTAAGCGAAGCGGCGTATAGTTTACTTTGTAGCCGATATTCTTGTTAAAGTAAAATGGATGCACATATGGTACGTATACACGCGTTCAAAAGCGTCTGCTATATTTGAACAAGAGTTGAAAGATAATGTTCAAAGATCGCTGATCAGGCTACGGTTCTCTTATCACGAGGATTCACAATTCCTAGTCTGAGGAAATCGTCTGCTGATCTTCTGCTCTACACCCCGCCTGCAGGATAAAATGGCCGATAGTGTGGTATATTGCTCGCTTCATGGTGGTGTTGAATCACCTTCTCTATGTCGGTTGCTGGCGTATTTTTAAATCTTAGGCCGCCGAGCTCTTTTAAGACCGGACTGTCCGTTGGCAAGCTTAGCTTCAATCACCACTCCCATAGAGTCCCATAACAGCAGCGATATCTGGCTTCCTTCTCCATCGCAGGTTCCTGCCAGAGTAGTTGACATGGTTGTTGGTAGTCCTGGCTCTGGTTGAAAGTGCACATATCCTCGCCTTGTGGCAGTTTATAAAGTCTCTACTATTGAGGAATGTAGTACCATCTTTTACCCACTGGTATTGGATGGTGACTTGGACAGAGTCCTTGAGCGCGTACGCCCTTCTATGGAGTCATCTAAGAGGGCGCCCCACCTTTTCCTGCATTGTTCTTCATCTGCAATTAAACTATTCTTGTTCGTAAGCTGTTTTCTAGTCGAAGTAGGGATCTGTTTTATGTCTTGTCACGGTACGAGTTCCAGAAGGCGATTGCCAGCCAGCAAACTGATGTGATGCTGAGACTTCCTTTCTGCCAGAGTCCTCTTGACTTAAGTCTCGTACGAGTTGATCTTGCTAGGCGCTCTTGATATCTTCTAGGATGCTGGTAATTCACCAGTCTTGAATCTGTTTCTACCGTCTCTGAACCCTAGCGTTTCTCTTCTTCTGGCCTTTCTTCTGTAAATTGAGGGCACTGGTGGATGGCATCTTGAAGCATTGTTGCCGAATGGTCTGGCACACAGCACGCCATGGTGGTACAGTGAGAGACTCTGGAATCCAGCCTCCTTATGGTTGGCGTTGACGGACATGTTTACGATGAAGTTCAGCCTCGCCCCTGGAGAGCTATCTAAGTCCAGGGTCCAAAGACTCCTTGAAAAATCAAGGAGCCTGTTGAGCCCTCTGGTGGATGACTACTCTGGTGATGGAGAGAGAGAGAGAGAGAGAGAGAGAGAGAGAGAATCTTGATGAGACCCTCTGATAGTCTTCCAGCTGCTGGATTAGGGATGATAGCAGCTTCTTACGCTAATGGTTTGACGAGGAAAAGCCTGATGTGGGGCTTGAGCGATGGAGCGTATCGCGAGGTCTTGTATATTATGCAATAGCGGAACCCTTTATCGATGTTTATGGTGAAGGATCTTCTGCGTCCGGGAAACTGGCAGTAAAATTCGACGACTTCTCTTGTGGCACGACTAAGTGGGACGACACATCTTTCTAAATATTTCTGAATAACTGCTCATCACTACCTCATTAGGTAAACTTTACGAAATAATTACCTACCCGTGAACGAAGATAAAAAATCTTCCTCCCCTACATCTCACGCATACGGGCAAGCATCCCACACATCGACCTAATCAACCCCATCTGCGTCACTCTCCAACCAGAAAAAAAGGAGCAAAACAATGACCTCACGAGCGCTCGTACACTTCTCTTATATATAACCCCTCATCCACGCTTGCGCGTATAAACCAGCTCTCACCCTCAACCGCCGATTTTGCGCGCGAGCGAGCGAGCGAGCCTCGTAAAGGTACGGGGGTGTATCGGAGGTGTAACGGTCGCTTAATTCCCTCCCGTATATGGCGCCGTAAATAAAACTGTATGCGCGGAGCGCGTATATAATTCATTATCGGGGCTTAGGGCGAGACGCGTGTGGCGAAAAATTGCCCGCGGCGGTGGCGGCAGCGTGGCGGGTAAAGTGATACAGAGAGGCCGGAGAGCGACGGGGATTAACGCTGGGTGGTCGCAGCCTGATATGACGCCAAGGGATTAACGGTGATCAGCAAAAGGGAAGTTCTAAGGTTTTTGCAGTTTGCTGGTTTGAGGTTGTGGTGTGATTAGATGGTAAACGGAGTAGCAACTAATGTATTATAGAATATCATTTTTAGGCGACGGATCATTTTATTCCACAATATCGGTACATATTGGGTTTCATGTTGAAGAGAATCCTCATGAATTTAGATCATGTATTGGTAGTTTGGAACTCGAATTTAAGGATTTTGTTCATATGGTCGAGAGTAATGAGAGAAACTAAAAAAATTTAGTTCATAACTTACTTAGACTTTTGAAAAATTGTTAAGAATGGAATTTCTATAAAACCTACTTTCTGACGCTACCATTTTCTCTCTATAGTTACCCCTCGACAAAAACCTTATCCATCTCACAAACGAACACAATCCAACCCCATCGAATCTTCATCCCGCAATCAATATCGTAAAGCAGCATATATCTTGCGCTGTCGACCTCTTCATTTCCCCGCATCTCACCCACCATATTTTCCATCCCTTTCTCTCGCCCTCTACCTCTCGAGAGGGCACCGGTGGATGCATATAACTCACCTGACGCTTGTCCGGAGGAAAAATAAGAAGTTACCTCTCTCTCTCTCTCTCTGGCTGCGATGACAAATTGCGGGGATTAGGTCGTCGTCGTCGCCGCCTCCCGGCTGTGCTCCCTCCCTCTTTCTCTCTTTTCATAACGTCCGAGGGCAGCGAGCGCGTGCTTATGACCTCTCGTCCCCGTTTTCTTTTGCTCGTTATATACCTCTTGCCCCCGAGGATCAATGCGCGCACGCACGTGTACTTCTTCTCGATAATTTTCCTCTTTCTCTCTCTCTCTCTCTTTCTCTCTCTCTCTCTCTCTCATCCGTGTGTGCGAAAGAGACGAGATTTCTCTCGCGTTTTTTCTTTTCCTCTCGATTCCGTTCTCGCTTTTCTTATATATAATACGCAAGACGGCCGCGGGCGTATATTGATCGCAATTTGCGCCGGCTTTCGGCTGATGACCACCGCGCCTTTTTTCGACCGACCGCTATTTCTTTTTTCTATTGGGCTTTTCAGCCGGTAAAATTGCGGTTTGAGTTGAGCGCGGCGCTGCTTAAGGGTGACTTTGTCCCAGGATTATTGGGATGATTCTGGCCGTGGGAGTAAGTGGCGGTTAGATAATAAGCCAGTCGGAGTAATATTAAGCAACGCGTCTGTTGCAATTTAATGTGAAGTATAATTTTATTATTATAATGAGCATACTAACTGCATAAATGTAACGGGTAAATATCTAAATTAAATGAATAATACGTTCAGCGACCTGAATTACAACCAATGATGAAATTTTCAATTTGGTTAGATGAATAGTTCGATATTAATTAAATTCGGCAAAGTTTAATAAACCCGTGTACGATATACAACAATTAACATACAAAATACTGCATATATCGGATAGCCAATTATAACCGAGGATCGGAAAATTCTATTATTTACAAAGCCGATCGTAACAAATGTAATGTAATTCACGTAATTACCTGTATAAAGCGTAAACTATATCATTATAATTTGATTGCTACTTTACATTCGGCAGTATATTTGTACATGACAAATACGATAGACGTAATTCCTATTTTGATAGGTAATATCTACCAATAGAATAACTTTTATCCAAACTAATAATGATTGCCAATTCAGATTAATTTGAAAACCCAGAACACCAATACCATTATTATCATTCCCTTCCCCATAATTATAAAAATAATCTTAATTACGAATCAAACTTTCACCAAATAAAGCCATCCACCTTTTATTTACTTTACAAGAAAACCCTTGTTTCCCCTCCCCTACGACTCTCCGCTCTTTTATCTCACGCCATATAGGCACCACCAACTCAATCATCGACACGCGACTCTGAAACACGTAAAGAAAACGCGCAACACGTGTAATTCAAGCATCAACGCTGCGCACATACACGTGTCGCTCGCTCGAGCAGCGCCCCAAAGAAATACACCTCACGACGGCGTATATATATATATCCTTTCGGCTGTACTCCCTACGCGCGCTCGCTGCAAAGTGCCGTTAATACAACTTTACCCTGGGACAGCAGCGGCAGTCAGGGGGGCTTGATTTACACCCTGGCGACGCGAGCGCGCCGCGCTCTCCTTTTGAGCGTTGTTTACGGCGCGTCTTCGTTTTTGCACGTCCTACAGTGAAATTAGGTCCGCTCTCGCGCTCTTTCTCATCGAAGTTTATCGGCCGGCGGCGTTTACGACAAAATCGTTTTTCTCGTTCTCGTTTCGGATTTACGACGGGCCGTTTAGCCTAATCATTCAGGCCACGTGTGTGTTAGGATCATGACGATGTTATCGGAAATTCCTTCTTTTTTTTGTGAAATTGTTTCATATAACAGCGGATTTGTAATTTTATTTTCGCAGAGGGGAAGGATTGATTTTGACCGGAGCAGCGGAAAAGTTTGCCAGCGGTATAAGAGGGTATACACGTGTAGTCCGGGACTTTACAACTCGAAATTGATACCGTAGCAGTCGTTTTACGACTAAGCGCTTGGGCGAACGCCCGCGCGCGCGTGGAAAGTGGGGTAAGAGTCTTAAAAAAAACTGATTTTATAGTGGCGTAAAAAAAGGAGAGAGAGTTCGTAGCCGATCGAACATTCCATCTTCCGGGGGTGCGCCAGGTGATGAATATGCATCGCGTTCTCGCGCCCAAGTTTTTGCGCCCCGCGACCAGCCGGTCAAACTTTTTATCACTCGTAGCGAGGCGGAAAATTATCCCGAAGTTCGGCCGAGTGAAATTAAAGATTGCTTCCTCATGAATAAAAAATTACGCGAAAAGGGATGGGCGGGGGGTATTGAATTACATTGATGTAATCTCGCGTTTATTTTCGCGAGCGTTTCGACGAGCGGTAACAGTTTGAATTTTCCGCATTTTCTTTGGTACGAGAGAGAGAGGTAGATGAAGGAACGTTTTCTAGTTTAACAAGATAAAGGTAAGGAGACGGCGAGGATGGCAAGAAATAGTGAGCCAGCTTTACTCGTTATACGACACACGCGTGCGCACCGTGCGTAAGTGGATCAGCGATGATGAATCACATTAAGTCCTTTAAAATTATTTACCCGTATATTATGAGAATTCCCCGTGACAACTCGCAATATAATCAAGAGCTCTTTGCAGTTGAACTCGAAAGCGTAAAAATAAGTGTATCACGAGGTAGGTGGAGAAAAGGAAAATCCTAAAATGCGAATTATTCATACTGATGTATATTTATTATGTATAAAATAAATGCCCTGGTGGCAATAAAAAATGTATGTAAATGTAAAAAAAGGGTAAATTTTTGTAATACATGTAAATAAATGTATATGAATTTTATGATTGGAACATCCATTTACATTTACTTACATTTATATATGATTTATTATTACAGAAATTTATATTTATTTATAAAAATATAATTTTATATTGATCCCGTACAGTAATTGGTGGAAGTTAAAAAATTTTTCTATTTATATACATATATATTTAATTTCCAGAGTATAAGAGTGTTTGTGCTTGAATTTCAGTCACAAAAACTAGTACGAGATGTATTAATTGTACATGTATAGAACTTCGTTGACGTCCAGCAATAAAATAACAGTAACTTAATTTTCAAACGATACCTCGTCATAACCAAAAACTAAGAAACCCCAACTCTTCCACCAGCCCCTGAAAAAGTGAAAATCAAACCCCATCCCCGCCCTAATCCTCTCAACAGCATCCAACACCAGGTCATGTCACACCTCCAAACACACCCCCACACACACCTCTGACAAAAGACCATCGCAGGCAATTACGCTCCTGCTGAGTATACCGTCCTGCAGCCATCCATCAGTAATAAGAACGGCATCCAGCAGCAGCTCCTTCTCCACGTCATCCTTACATCGCTGAAATCCAAGTAAACAACCGCGAGGGATATATTCTCCCTCCCTCCCTCTCGTGTACCCTGGGTATACGCGCATATACGTGAGTTTATCGTGCAGCTATACACGTATGCGCTCCTTTGCATCTCTCCCCTATATACCCGTCCTACCGTCTTCCATTACCGGGCATAACAGGCCAGCACAGCCTGGCAGGTGTAAACAGCGCGAGAGAGAGCGCGCGCAAGACGCGCCCCTTTGTGTATCCCCGCGAGCGATGCTATCGCGCGAGGAACGCGGATATGTGTGTATGTGTGTGTGTATATATAGGGCGCTCGAGCTGCCACCGGATGTGCAGTAGCTGTGGGTGGGTGGAAGAAGGGATTGAAAAATTCATGCCGCGTTGTTGTTTTGCGAGGCGGGCGGCAGGTTTGATCGGCGATGATGGTGCGCGGAATGTTAATGAAGGCGATGCAAGTTCGAAGAAGTTGCGCGCGCGCGTGCAGTGTGTGATACCGTGTGCGTATTGCCAAGTGTACTGTTATAGGTTGGGTGAATCACAGGGGCGGGAGAAGTGATTGAATGTGGTGGGTAAAGGTTGGAGAATGTAGAAATCAAAGTATATGAGAATATATTTACTGCGTGAAAAATGAGGGTTTTAATTTAGAATAGTGATTTCTGTTGTGAAAGATAATGCCTTTTCTTTGAAAGAGTAACAGGGACAAGTGCCTTTTCAAATTTTAATTCTGGATTGTCGAATAGTATATGTGTGGTATTATATGGATCAAGTTTAAAGTTTTGGAAGTGTACTAATGCTAATAAAAAGTTTTTTTGAAATATCGGACAAATTTTGTACATCACCTGTTGATTCATTTGATGAATGAATCATAGGACAATTCAGCTTGAAGATATTTCATGCATTATTTTAAAAAGGTAGTACAAAATTTAAGAGATATCGAAGTTCATCGTTATGCATAACATACCTTCGTGTATTCCATAAGAGTTAAATATTTATTCCGTTAGTTTTTTTCCACACCAACTATGATTCTCAAAGTAACCACAAGAAATGGAATAGGTAATAAATTTCCAATCCACCTTTACCTCATCACTGCAACCATCAACAATAAATCACACCTCGACCACCATTATTACCCAACATTCCGTGGCACTCAAAAGCCCGCGTCGTCACCTCTCCTTACAAAGCTCTCTCTCTCTCTCTCTCCTCCACTCCCGCTCTTTCACTCGCGTTGTTGCTTCGGCAATTAAACCAGCGACATTAGGCCCGTCGACGCTCTGTATTATTAACTCTCCTCTCCCTCTTTCCTAGCGCGATAATTGCGCCTCTCGCTCCAATTATCGCCAGCTCTTTTGTCGCGCGCCTCGTTTAATTAAATTTTTCGCACGCGCGCGAAGAGGGAGAAAGACAGTGTTCGTTAGCCTCGCGTAGACGCTGCTGTCCTAGCCGTTGCGGCGATAATTAGCCTGCCATTAGCGATTTACAGAGGGACGCGCCCTAAAGATGGCATATTATACGCGTCCGGATATCTGCCGTCGTGATGAAACGGGACTGAAGAAAGTTTGGTGGATTTTTGTAAACAATTTGGTTGCTGCAATTTTTTTAGAATTTTTAATCGAGTTGTAAGAGAGGGTACCAAAATGTTTAGATTAATGAAACTGGCGAATTGCTGGGTGTTAGTGAACGACTTTATATTTGGTTACTTTTATCACGACTTTTTATTAAGACCCTATTATGTTTGTTAGATCTTCTTAGTTTGTTTAATAATAATACATTTAAAAGAATACATTTAACGCTACTAATAGGCACTTATGTTATTTTCTTCCGACGATAGCATTATTATCCAATCAAAGTATACAAATCGAACATTTCTCTTATATAACGAAATCCGGCAAAAAACATTTCGCAACATTTGATCCTCTGCCAAGCTTCGTAATCAAGAGACGGACAGGCGATATCCGTGCGCACGGCCGTCGTCGGCCAAACTATTGGAAATGAAAATAATAACAATCGCACGAGAGGAATAAAACTACAGAGAGAAAGTCCTGCGAGGTGGAAAAATCGAGCAACAAAAGGTGAACGCCGTTAGGTGGGAGGGAAAAATGAATTCCCGGTCGTTAATGAGACGGTCGAGAGCGGAAGAGAATCGAGTCCCGGAAAAAAAGGAAACGTGCGCGCGCGTAGCTCTGCGATCGACAGTTCGGCGAAACAATGGCATTAAAAAAAAATAGAGGCGAAGAAAATAATTTCCGCAATAAATTTCGAAACGAATAGGGAAGAATACAGAGGGCGAATACCGGACTTGCGTTATGCTTCGCTTATACTTTTTTTTCGGGTATTTGTGGAATATGCAATCCGTAAGAATAATGTCGGGTTTTCGTTTGGAAAAAAGAGGTTTGTTCTTGTCACGCGATTTCATAAATTTAATAAGATAACAATGAATTTATAACGTTGAATATTGAACGATTTAATAAATAGGTGAGGACGCGGACAGGGTAAACCTAATTCGCATCGCGCAATTGACCAAAATTACGATTAAATTCCTGACGCTCCCGCGCGCCTGCCACTCGCATTTCGTAAACAATAATTATGACACACTGAAATAGACTAAACGGCGAGCGCATCACAAGAATCCGACGTTTCAGAATTGCATCGTGTGCAATTGTGGTGTTTGTGCACGTGTACATATGCGCAGGTTCAAATTGTTATCATTTGCTGCTGCAATTAATGTTCCCCTGATTAACATGGGTATTTACATTGATTCGAGCAGCGAATATGTTTATTTGTGCAAGTAATTACGTCGGGTTACGAAGTAGTGTCGCGTTTTTGCGGGAATGTTTAGACGTCGGCGGAAGATAGTAAAAGTATCTTTCGTAATTATAAACAAAGGTATTATCACGTTGTTTGTAGAAATATAATAAAGAATATCATTTTAAATTCCCTGTGGAGATTAAGCAAATTATTTTAAATTCCCTGCAGAGATCGAAAAAAGCGTAAAATAAACTACTTTGGAACTCATGAAAGAAGCCAGAGAAACAATACATATATGAAAAGATTTTATCAAGTATTTTATTTTATTTAGTTGAACAAGAAATATTACCATTTACACGATACATAATTACAAAAGTAGATTAGGTGGCATTAATTAACAGTCATTCAATTAGTATCGCATTGATAACGCTCTTATACTCTTAAAGGACGTTTCAAAGAGGCAACGTGGATTTCACGATCACTTTCCCATTTTTTCGGTGAAATATTAAAGAAAAAAATTACACTTTCATTTTTTTCAAAAATATACATTTTCAATACTTGTTCATGTATGCTAAATCGAAAGATGAAAATTTTTTTACATTAAAATCATTGATAACTTATCTGTGGTATACTTTGCAACTGATATATAATCCAGCACATTTCCAACCTTGAATCGTTCCTTATCGATCAAAGCGAGAGAGCATTCGTCAGGCATCGCTCGATAAACGGGACACGAAACTGATTGCGTATTGTGGACAATCCGGAGCCGCGCTAATATCTGTCGGTCGAGGCATCATCATCATCGTAGTCGTCGTCTACGTCGGAATTCTAGTTAGCACAGAAGTCAACACAGAAGTGTTTGCCGCGCGTCGCATAATCGCGCAATTACGTAATCCGCGCGGGGGAGGGGAGATGCGGCGCATTTTTTCTCCCACCAATGCGAAATTGAATGAATTATACCTGAGAACGTGAGAATCGCGTTGTCATTTTTAAGTGAGGACGGAGACTGAGGTGCGAAACTGACTGAATAATCGATGAGATGGGTGAATAATATGATATTGTTGTGTAGTATAATGCGATAGATGCTATTTTTAGTCACTATAAAGCTACTAGCAATATGGTTTGTAAAGTTGAGAAGATATCGAGAGTTCTTGTTTGTAACAGCACACCCTAACGCTCACCCGGAAACAGCACATCGTTAATCAACTTCGAAAAGAGCAGGGAAATCAACTGCACCGGGGCTTGCGCGAATTGCGCGCCTCTCATATCCAGCGTAAAATTTGCAAAAACTTGAAACTGCCTGAATAAAACTTCCACGCGCCTTCGGTCCGAAGGACGTCGAGAGATTGCGCACAAGTCCATCTTCTTCCCCGGGCAACTACTCCCCGAAGACACTTTAGGGAAATGCGATTGCGTGTAAAAAAGACGGCAGGGAAGAAAGAGGGAGAGAGAGGGGGAGAGTTTACTTTAACCGGACCGGAGTTTGAGAAGTGATTGAAGTGGCTTTTGTCACTCCCTCGTTGAGAGAGTGCATGTTTAAGGGCGAAGCCGTGAATTTACTCCGTGAAAGAAGTTCGAGCTAAGACTGTGGACTCTGATCCGGGGAATTCGCAGTTGTCAAGTTGACTTTGGGAGCCTTCATTTTTTGACCTTTCTCAAATCAAAATTCGAAAATGTCGGATTACCTTTTGTTGTTATGAGACAGAATCTTATGCAAAGTTTGTTTTACGGTATGGCCTTGAATTCATTCGAGCTTACCTGTAACAGAAAAGTGAAAAAAACAATTTTAATGACTTCTTTTTGTTGTTGTTAAAGTAAATGAGAAATTTAGTTTTTTTCAAATCATTCGCATTATTACTCAAAGTATTAGTAAGCATTGGCAAGCTATTCATTAATTCACAGATTAAAAGGTGTATATAATACATAATGATGCTAATAATAACTCTGTCTTTTATTGTAGATGTAAATACGTTTATATAGAAGTATATATCAATTGATTGCAGTAATCAAAGTGTATATGCTTCAATTGTGAACTAAAAGAAGATACAGATATACTGTATCTTCAAAATATCGGTTTTATTGTTCACACTAAACACTTCATTTAGATTTTAAACTTGGAACTATGCGTTCATATGCCTAAGAGTTATACTTTTCTCTTTAACTTTTATGTCACTTTAAAAAAAAAAATATTACTTTTTTTCAAAGTATTATCTGTTTTAAATAGATTTGTAAATAGTGTTCCTCGTAAAAAAAAATTAATCGTTATGCTGGTCAGTTTTTTCACTGAATATCTCGACACTGATCTCAAATTTTTTATTACATATGCCTTATATTAATATTTACAAGCTCTGTAATGAAATTCTCACAAACGTGCAGACTTTGTCCACGCCATTTTACAAAAACATCCTCTCTCAAAATTTTCACCAATTTGTCAGTCGACCTCAACTATAAAACGACGTCATCCGGGGCAAAGCCCACAGGTCCTCGAAATACCGAGGCTCTATTCCCGAGGGGAAACGATCTCCGACGATCGCGCGCATTCAATGAAATATTTATGGAATCGCAGGCATTATGCGCCCATCGAAAGTTCACCCAACGACGCGCGGCAGCAAAGTTTCTTTGATGCGCCATCGATTCGTGTATGATTGCGATGCGCTGCTCTCTCTCTCTCTCTCTCTCTCTCTCTCTCTCTCTCTCTCGCCATGTGGAATTGGAGAGACGATGCTCTCGGGAAGTTTTTGCGAAAAATTATGGGGTAATGAAAATGGTGCTGTTTCAGACAGACATCCGGATGAAAGATGGCCGGAAAGTTCGTACCTCATCGTGAAGCGACGGTTTTTCTGGGTGGTAGGAAAACTTTCCTATGTGCAAATAAAATTTCTCGGTTATAAGTGATCGTTCCTTGATAAATTAGTAACGATTTTAGATTTGAGATAAAAATCGATGTTGTGCCGCTTATGAAGTCCGTAATAGAAACAGAATGACTTGTCAAGTGGACTAGCTTTTTATCAAAACAATAAATCTACAAAAATTAAATGTCTGATTAATAAGATCCATTTTTAAAACAGCCTCATTCGAAAGACAAATATTCGCGTCCACAAGTCACAACATTGCCAACTCAGCGTCAGCAATTGCATAATAATAAAAAAGAAAACAAACCTATCGCTTATATCCACCTAATCTCTTAAAAAGTATGCAGAACCGATACACCGCCACCGGCCACAAGTGTGAATCGCGTATTCTTATCTGTATTCTCAAGACATGCACTCGACGCTGCAACTATGCAAATTGTCCAGGCGGCACGCTGTACATGCATGTCGACGCGCCTATTTGAGTCTCGTCTAGGCGGCCGCTCGCCATCAGTCGGCACACGGCCTTCTTGCGGACCGGTTCGCGAGTGCGTGCTGCAACTGCATATACGGTAGAAAGGATGATTGTCGAGCTGCTACAATCAAAGATACTCTGGGCGAGTGTTGTAGTCCTCGGAATTATTTACGCCTATCTCAAGCATAGGGTATATGCATACTGGCAGAGACATGGCGTGCCCTGTGACGAGCCCGGGATTCCACTTGGGAATCTTAGTTGGGGTCATCTTTTCGGAAAGAGCGCCATCGGTGAGTTTGGTGATACAGAGAAAGGGTTTTTTTTTGTTCGAAGATTGTGGTGTAATTGGTTTGGTAGATAGAAAATTTAGCAATTTAGGAGGACCAACAGAGCGGGAAGATTAAATATGACGATGATAACAGATTCAATGAAACGTAAATAAAAGCGGTATCTTAAGTAGAGTTCATTGTAGTTGATTAAATGTGTCGTCTTTTTAAATTCGTAAAATTTTGGTGGAAAATAATAAAAGATCTCACAGTTTAAAGTTGTAAATCGTATTTACTTGTAAAAACATATAGCATTTGCAATTAATATAATTCATGTGATGAAAAAATTTTGGAAATTTTGTAGTCAAAATTGTTAGCAACGAGTTAGCAACGACTCGCGAAATTTTTCAATAAGAAAATACATATTCTCAACTGCTTCCGATGATAATTTATTTATACAATGCTTCGCCGATAAGAATAATGTAAGTTGATAAAAATGTACATACATAAAATGTATCTAAAATATTTAAAAATTTTCGGGAACTCACTTCTGTTTTGGACTTGCCGCTAGTAACAGTATAAATTCAACTAATTGTTTCTAATGCATAGACTGCATCAACGGGAAATAATCTTCTGGCTATACATCCATTCGTTTTCTACCATGAAAATATTATTTCATAATAACTAATCTAGAAGTTTATTAGCGCCAAAAAAACCTTGCTAGATATTAACAATCTTGTAAATACCACATAAGCTGTAATTAGTTGCACTCTAGTTGAGTATTCTTTACGGAAAGAATGAAAACTTGAGTGTCAATTGATTCAAGCGGGACGCAATTAAGCCTCGTCACCGGCTAGTCATCTATCAATCTTTATTCTCTACAGGCGAGGAGATCAAGGAAAACTACAACAAGATGAAGCAGCATCCGTTCCATGGCTACTACGTGCTCTTCGAGCCGGTGATCAGCATCAATGACCCGGACCTCATCCGCGAAGTTCTTGTGAAGGAATTCCCACGTTTCTGTGACAGGGGATGGTTCATCAATGAGAAGGTCGACCCTATGTCTGGTCACCTCTTCATCCTCCCGGGTGAGCGCTGGAAGAAGCTTCGTGGTAAACTCTCGCCTGTCTTCACCAGTGGCAAGCTTAAGCAAATGTACAGCCTGTTCTCCGAAGTGAGCGACGAGATGATCGACTTATGTCAACAGGACCTAAAGAAGTCCGACGTGCTCGAGATGAAGGACGTCATAGCGAGGTGGGAAGAAAAAAGTCATTTCTACGAATTGCGCCGCTTATATGTTTATAAATTATGTAATTATTACTTCTGTAATAATTGACGTGATCGTTATCTGCAGAAGTAATAATATGTGAAGAAGGAGGTAGCGCACGTAATCATGTCGGTAACGCGAAAACGACTACTCATCGTAGAATTAGGAAATAATAAAAGGTAGTGTAAACGAGGCAATAGTGCAATGTCGGTATTATTATTATGATTTCACAGCTCAGTTGTCTGCCGCTCTTGTTATCAGCCTTTCATTTTTTTCCGTCTTATCAGAATCCAAAGCCGATAGAGATCCGAAAATAGCGACGACGCTTCATTGATAGTACCAAGAAATAACAGCAAATTTATTTATTTATTTATTTATTATTTAAACGAGCTAAAGCCCTCATGTAATACAGATAATAGATAATGAGTACAGGTGGCTATTCACAAAGGTTCCATCGAATAGTACAATTTAATATTTAATATTTTATTGAGAGCGATCTGATAGCATTTTTGAAAATTGAAATTCTGTTGAACGGTGAGATGTGAGAAGGAAGAGTGTTCCAAGAACGTTTCAGACGATTTATGGTAAAGTAAAAGCCAATGCTAGAGTATGCAGTTTGTTCTTCTATTGCTCTATAGTTATGTAGGTTGTAGGTGAGCGTGCGTTCAGTGAAAATATTGCGAATATTGATATGATTATTTAATACTTTGAACATAAAAACGCCGTCATGGTAAAAGTGTAAAGACTTGATAGTTTGAAGGTTGAGAGTTGAGGCTATTTCGGAGTAATCATGGTTAAATCTATGCATAAGTTGATTAATTTTGAATTACATAAACCGAATAAATTCGTGCTGTACAGACTCTAATTTATTTGCAAGAATAGCGGTAAAAGGTGACCAGATTTGATAACAGTATATAAAATTTGGTAGAACTAGCGTCTTCTAAAGATGAATGATAACATCTGGATTGTTGAAACAAACAAACAATAAATTCTTACATCAAAGCCCAGTAATCTAAGCATTATTAATTTCGGTTGATCGACATAAATTATTGTAAACCAGTTTAGTTATACATTGATACTAATAATTTTTATGTCAATTTAGATATACAACTGACATCATCTCGTCTATTGTCTACGGATTCAAGTCCAACAGCCTGAAAAATCCAAAAAACGACTTCCGCCGCTACGGTCTTAAGTGTCTTGAAATAGGTCGAGTAGTCCTGATTTTCGCCATCTTTATTCCGAATATCCTTCAGAAGCTGGTTTTACCTTTGTTTAACAAAGAAATCAACAACTTCTTCTTGGGCCTCATCAATAATGTAATGAGCCACCGTCGCAAGGAGAAAATCGTGCGCAAAGACTTCCTCAACCTTCTGATGCAGTTAATGGATCATGGCGAATTAGAAGACGACGAGAAGCCGAATAGTGTCGTATCTAATGGTTCCGCTAAAGGTATTTTTGTCAATACCAAGTATCTTCTTTTCGTGTAACGTGCCGTAAAACATTTTTTAAATTGCTACCGTAGATGTCAAGGAGAAATTGTCCATGTCCGAGGCCGCAGCGCAGGCCTTTGTCTTCTTCATTGCTGGTTATGAAACTGCATCGTCCACTGCTACTTATTGCCTCTACGAGTTGGCTAAGAACCCGGATATTCAAGAAAGGCTACAACAGGAGATCGATG
>JAPYZO010000257.1:0-30507 GCA_030522905.1 Torymus flavipes | reverse complement strand
AAAAAAAAGACAGTTTTACAAAGGTAACTTAGCATTTCAACCGAATACGTAGGAAAATTTCCTAGTATGATTGAATCCTATTAAAAATACATGAATAACAGCAACCCCGTATAATTATTCCTCTTAGCACTTAATAAAGATCTAGCCGACTTAATGTAAAACAAAACTCAAATTTAGGAAATTTCGTGAGAGTAATTTACATCCTCTTAACATTGTTTTTCTACTTCCTCAGACTCCCACTTTTCCCCTCGCTCGACGCGGCCTTCACGAAAAGCCCGAGTAAACAGCTATTAGGACACGTGCCCACAGAAGGAGAGAGAAAGAGAGAGAGAGAGAGGTCAGCAGCAGCGCCTCCACGGGTGGCTAGATTCGCTCGGCGGAGATCTGCTCCGCTACGTTTCCTCGGTCGCGCTCTTTCCTCTCTGTTTCTTCGGTACCTTTCCTCGTCAGCACCGCTGCTGATTCTCTCTTTATCGTCCCGGAACCCCTGTTTTCCAGCGAGTCTTGATGCCACGCTCTGTTTTACTTCATTTGCGCCGTGCTATGATGGGCACTTAAGCCGGAGCGTGTTGTTTGATAAAGTGGAGCCGTAACTTGGAGATATTGGAAGGAACTATGAATAAGTGGCGTTTCCGGTCCGGGTCTGCCTAAACGGCGTAGATTCCGAAGTTTTTACAGAATCAGAAAATGTTTGGTCATTGACTGATTGGCGGCGGAGAATTTTGAGCAGCAACGTCATAAATCAAGAAAGCCTTGGAATGATACAGCTTACTGTTTTATAAAATAATCACTCGCTCTTGCTAATTTATTGAGTATTAAAAGAATGACAAAGTTGTTCTCTTGCATAATCGGCAATTAGTTTTTCAATTAAAAATACAGACTTTAATTCTGACGTGCGTAGCTACTTATCATTGAAATTAACTCAAATCTAGTCATCGTTGTATATGTAGAAGCAAAGCGGTGAATGAGAAATACACGTTGAATATATATACATTAATCAGAATGGCAGCACTAGAAGTAGCTGAGACGAGTGTCGCTATATTGAATATATGTAAGCAAAAACCAGTTTGAGAACTAATGTTCTGAATTATACTTCAAATATAGATCATATGTACGCGATTGTTAAAATGTGCTTTGCAACTATTCTGTCTTATTAACTTTCTGCATGAATATAAAATTTCCAAGCATTTACCCATACAAAACATTGTAAAGTATATATGTTCTCTTTCTACACTTAATCTTTCATTCTCATTCAAAACTCGTTTCTATTTAGAGCAAATAGATAATAGAAATTTGGCTCATTCAAATGTCACTATACACTCTCCTCAATCTTAAATCCTTACTCAAACAACCCACAGGGAGCCTGCTTATATATGCCTATGATGCATGGGAAAATCCAAGATTAATTAGACAATCACTTTTCTTTTTGATACACGTTTCCAGCCCATGTTCCGATTCGATTCACATGCGACCCCATTCAAAGGCCATTTTTCCGGGTGCTCAACTAAATTAAAAATCGAACTGGTCGATCCGTTTCCTAATACACATACATACACAGGTATACAATGCACCTCTCCTTACCTACCTACGTATACAAATTCAGCGCATTCAGAGAACGAGCGAGTCCCCGGGCAAAGATTAAGTATGCTTCATTTGTACGAGCGCCGAAAACGAGCCGAGCGCGCGCGCGGATAATGCGCGAGCCCGGCTCCATTCAAGCGGCGATGACTTAACGACTTCGGGAACTGTTATAGACGACGACGAGGCCCACTAATGTGGAAATGGCCCAGGAGAGATAGAGATAGAGAGTAGCAGCATTCGAGCGGAATAATCGACTTGTCCTCGCGCGCTGACATCTTCAGCTATATCGCCGAGAGCGCGAGGAGCCGGACAAAAAGACGCGCGACGCTCGGAGGACTGGTTTCTTTGGACGGGCGCTATACTCCGCCTATATAGATATACGTACAGCCGTCTATCCCGCGGCTATTTCTCTCTCTTTCTCGCTCTCCTGTGGAGCAGCGAGCGCACGCGCGGGCGACGCGCCGTCTGTCCGCCTCTTGCTTTGCTTGTGTTCTCGAGGCTCCGCGGTCGTCCCGTCGATCTCTTTTCATCAGCCTTCTTATTCACTCCTTGACGAGAAAAATTCTTAACGCAGTCATAATTGCTTCGTTTCGAAATAGTTTCGCAGCTTATCCGAGTAACTCGGTATAACATCTAGAATTTTTACCCAAGAAAAATTGAATATACATAAATAATAAAGCTGAGTGCAATTTAGTAGAGAAAGCAGTACATAATACTAAAATATTTTGATTATAAGAGAATTCTCGAATACAGAAATTGGATATTGTATTAAAATAAAGTTCTATAAAAGGACACGATGATAACTGGGCCGCAATGGTAACTAACTATGTTCTTCTAGGACTGTCAACAATTTAAAATACATATAAGGCCTTTATAATCCTACGCTAGTCGAATAGCTTGACAAATAAAAAGATAGAAAAAAAAAGTTCGAACACTTTATGCCGTCACACAAAGACAAACCCATAACGCTAATGGTCAGAGATAAAAAATCATCATGAGACACTCCTCGATAAAGCGAACGAAAGTAAAATGTTACAAAAGATCATCTTCTTGTCCGCATATATCATCATCGTCCCGGGGCCCGCAACATAAACGTCTCTGCACTATATATCTCCGTCCCCCGTTCACGATCGTTCCCAGCGTCCCTATATAAAACCTTTTATTTCCTTTTATTCGCCTCTCTCGCTCACCTTTGACGCGGCGCACAATTCAATCTCCTGCGCTCGCGAGCGGGGCACCACCGCATCTAGCACGCGAGATCGAATCGAAGGAAGCGCGGTGCGCGCGAGGCAGATGTGAATCGTATATTTTTCGCGGCGCGAGGGGTTTTCCCTTCTTCCCTCGCGCGGCGCGCATACACGCGGAGATAACCCGTTGTCGCGAGACCGGGGGGAAAATAGAAGGGCATTTTCCCGTAGGTAAACGTACACTCGCGCGCGCGCGAGCCGCAATAAAGAAACGCGAGATAAAGGAAGGAAGGAGAGCGAATGAAAGGAGAAAGGAGTCGGAAAAAGGGAGAGGAAAAAGGTGCGCGCGTTCTTGAATTAAAATCGTTTTTATTTCCCTTGGTAAGAAAGTGTGCGCGTGTGTGTGGCCTGATGCACCTATAATCTTTTATGATAGCGGAGAGAAAGAAAAGGAGAGAAGCCGCCGCCGGTAATGCAACAATAAATGCAGCTGCGCCGTCTCCGAGTGTCGCGAGCGAGCGACCCTTTCACCCTCGATTCAAGTGATTTTCCCCCTTTGCCCGAGAGGTATACATGTACTTGGGTATCATGCGCGAGCTGGCGCTATTGGAAATCCCGACGTTACGCGCCTGAACCTAAGGAGTTTCTCGTCTTAGAATGATGGAACGCCGTGTACGAGTACGTTAGCAAAAAAGACGTTTTTGAATGTAGAACTTTTACAACATACATCTCTTATATAAATTTTTATATAACACTCTTTTTACACAAATTTCTCATCTTAATTCTAATTATATAGGTAGCATTCACTTTTGAAACACTTTTAGTAATACTTCACATGAACCAGAAAAAAAAATTAGCTTTAAAAAATTTTGAAAACCAATACACAACCTCACCCGATAAATCAATATATTAGAGCGATCAAAATATACGGTTTCTTGAAACCGAGCTCATAATTCACGGTTCCAGCTTATTATCAATTCACCGAAGATATAAGTTTCCAAATTAAAAGGAACCGCCGCGCAAAGTTATATCTCGAATCAATCTTGAAACATTAAATTTTCGAGTATAAACTTGTTAGAGCCCACGTCAGTATTAGCGAATCCGAGGGAGCACACACGAGCGAGCCGACGACTCATAAATTATACGGCTGTCCACACCGCTCGTGCGCGCGTGCTCACGCTTACCTCGACAAAAAGCCGTACATTACGTAAAAAATGTGCGACGATCGATTACCAGGCTATAGCCTCACAGCGGCGGCGGCTACGGCGACGGCGTTGAATCAAAATAAAAACCGAATCGAGATTTCCGTCGGTGTATATATGCCTCGTATCCTTTTTTCCGCGCGCTCGAGCTCAAGTTCAAAGAGCCGGCTCGCTAATGAAGTTGACGAGGTCGAAGAAACAAAAAAAAAATAATGCGTTTGTAAAAAAAAGAGTCGGGCGCGCGACGGTGAAAGAGATAGATAGATAGATAGTGAGGGAGAAGTAGAGAGAGAGAGAGAGAGAGAGAGAGAGAATCGCGGCAGAAATCGTGGCGCACTGGTTAACTTTCAAGTCGTCGTCGCGCGAGCGCGGAATCACGTGCGATCGAAGGGGAAAAGAGAGACACGATCGCTGCAGCGGCGGCGTCGGCGACGAGGCGGAGGACATTATGGCCATTACGATGGATGTATACCTGAATCCGGGCGCACTTCCCCGTCGTCGATTCCTCGGCACGATTCCGGTTACCTGTTCTCCCTCCCCCCCTGCGCTCTTGCTGTCTCTCGCCTTCTGTCTCTCGTGCGCCGATGGCTCTCGAGGTTATCTCAATCGGCGAGCCGCCAGCGTTTGAACCGCGTCTTAAGAGAGAGAAGAGAGGGGCGATACGTTTTCAAGGAGCTATTTTGTTTTGACGACTTGTCTTTTAAAAGGATTGCCCGGATGCTTGTTCCGGCGATGCTTGCGCCATTTGACGCGATTAGATAACGCGTAAAGGGACGTGGTAGTGTTTTGGAATATATTCCATTGGCTCAGGTGGACGAGTAGGTCAGGAATACCTTTTGGGATTAGAAAGTGGTACGCGAGCGAAGAAAAAATTTCTGCTATTTACGAGACGATGCTGTAAATACGAATGACGAATTGTTGATAAAATGTGTTGAGGAATGCTTTTAGATAACTCTTGTTTTCGTAAATCCTAATCTCGAAAGTGTCTTTAAAAATACTTTGACCTTTTGAGGATCAGGTAGTTTAATTGTCTTCATTTTTTGCACTAATGTATACATAGATGTATACAATCCATACACAAGATTTTTAGTCTGTTCTTCTTTATAAAGATGAGCTGGTTGAATTAGAATTATTAATGATAGTATTAATTCTATAGTAATTTCATACTCGATGATTTCCAGATTATCCAAAGACATTCAAAATTATAACGGCGGCCAGTATTCCATACACAAAGAAATATATGACATAAAGTACATCTTTTTCAACTTTCTTGAAAAAATCAATACATCAACTATCTACTAACGGTGTAAATGGTAAGAGTCACAAATAATTTGCACAATGTCATTGGGACTCATGAAAATAGCGCTTCTGCATTATTTTACAATTAAGATGCAGACAATAAAGAAAATAAAAATATGAACTAAAAAGATTTTTGGTTACCCTCAGACATATAAATCATTTGTAATCTTGGTATTGGAAAAGCAATCGAAAGAGATTTTAATCAGAACATGCACTTACATGTCAACTTATCGAAAAATGAAACTAAAAATAATAGAAGTCAAATTATATATAGAACATAAGTGCGTTAGTTTGAATGACATGCACTTTAGTAATTTTGTCGCCCAAATTATTGTTCTAATTTTTATCGAAATCCGTGACTATCAATATCTCACTACACATTATTAACATCATTACTGAATACTCATAACACACAGTTACTGCACTCAGACGTATTAACGCTATGATTGATCACTTTTTCGACAATTCTATCGCTGTAAGAAATCAGCAACGATAAATTTCGAACTGAGTATGACAAATCTCTTGGTAAGTTTATTACCACTTTTATTGCCATATAGATATACCTAGTAAAACAAAGAACACAAAACTCAGTATATAACTAAATTGAAATCGCATTTGAGTCCTGCAACATCATATCCGCGCGCAAAAGGTAGTTCAAAATGAATTACGCTTCTCTAATGAATCAATGCTCATATATGACGTACAAGTAATAATTTCGTAGAGCAAATCATAAATAGAAAATAACGAATAATTACGTTACGCATAATCAAGAGGCTGCTAAGATAACAGCACTTAGTGGCAGAGGTTGCAAGGCCATTACTATTTAACTGCTCGAACCTGACCCCAGCCCGAGAAATATTTGATTACCGACTGATGAGATCATCATTTTTTTGCGCTCGAAGCAATCACTAATCCAGCTTATCGATGCAAGCTCGGCGAGTATCGATCAAATTATTTTTCTCTCTCTCCCTCGCTCTCTCTCTCTCTCTCTCTCTCTTCTCGCAATCCTATTTACAATCCAAGGTCTCGTTTATGCTTACCCCCTTCGCAAAATAAACCATTCGTTTAACCTTCGCATTACGATAGCGCATACCGGCAGAAAGAGCGAGAGAGAGGGAGATAGCATTAAATTACAAAAGCGGGAAAAAAACGCGCAGGGGCGGTAAAAGAGGCGAAAAAGAATCGGATATCTCGTTACTCGAAAACAGCCCCGCTCGCGTAAACTCGCATCTCGCCGCTTCGGTTTTTACTCTCCCTCTGCGCCTCCTATTCCTCCCTCTCTCACTCTAGCACGCGCGCATCGGAATCGTGACGTAAGATACCGGCGAAATAAGGAAAAAAATAAGCTAGCGCTTGCAGCGTAAGTACGATCTGCCTTTAAGTAGGGACTACAAGCGATTTCTCTCGTGTCGTACTTAGGCCGCATAGAAGAAAAAGGATCGTAAAAAAGAAAAGGGGCAAAAGAGATGAACAAGACGAAGACGAACGGACGAAAGAACGAGAGAAGGAGGAAAAGAAGAGAGAGAGAGGGAGAACCTCGGCTTTGCTCGCTCGCGCGCGCGCACTCGAGAGATCCGATCTGTCTGGCTGTCTTGACCGGCGATCGTGATCGCCGGCCCTGTAATTACATCGTAATTTATGCGTGTTACGGTGTGGAGAGCGGTCCTCTCTCTCGCTCCCTCTCGTGGGGACCCTCTTCTCTATACTCTCCGCCAGCGCGCGAGGATGTGGATTTTATCCGGATCGCGGGAGAGCGAGGGCGAGAGAGAGAAAGAGCAGCTTTCTCTCTCTCCCTTCCCAGCGCGTCGCTCTTTTGCACGATTGATTTTATCCGGAGTGCGCGAGCGCGCGCTTTTTCGCTCGAAACCCCCTTGCGCTCTCCGCGCGCTCCAGTTTTTTTGCGCCTTTTGTTTTGCGCGTCGAGGAAGAAAACCGGCGACAGTACAGCAGCAGCAGCAGCAGCTCGCGGTATAGTGATTTCACTAGGAGAGAAGGAGGCCGCCAGGATATAAGGTATACGGATGGTCGTAATTACAAATGTCGCTACTGCTTTCTGTGTATATGTATATATACATACGTCGTCGTTGTGTTTTCGCTCGCTTGGATGCGCGCAAGCGCGAGCCTTAGATTCGTTGTCGCGATTCCCGATAAATTTCCTGCGCTCAGGAGAGAGAGAGAGAGAGAGAGAGAGAGAGGAAGAGAAAAATCGATAATAGCGCCGTCGAGCGCGATCTTGTATAGCGTATATACCGCTGCACGGGCCTCATTATTTGGCGCGGTAGAGCGGCCGGAAAAAGAGTGGAGGTGTATCGTGTGTGTGTGTGTATATAGAGGTGCGCGGCTGACGTGTAGAAAGAAGGAGAGAAGATTCCTCTTCGTATCTATGCGCCGTTGATGGTTTTTTCGAGTAACGTGTTTAGGGGAGCGAGATAGCCATCGCTCGCGCGGGAGCCAGAGAGCTGCCTACGATTTTTCCCTTGCTTTGAGGAAACTTTTACACGCGAGCGCGCGGCCGCGCGTGAGCAGGATTTTAACATGGAGTTGTTAGCATAATGGCTGAATTACGATCGAGGATGTAGGTGGTTCCCATCTTTTTAATGTATGATTTTTTTAATAACATAATAATCTGTGAAATTAAAAGGAAACGTAAAATTATAAGGTTAGCATCGGCTTATGTAACGGGAGAACTCATTTACAGACGCAGTAACTACTTTTTTGAATTAAAAAATTTTTCATTTAAGTATATCATTTGCATAAAATTTTTTCAAAGCTCCACAAGGAGTCAGAAGAGAGTAACATGTATTTTCAATTTATCATTATTAAAATTATAATATATTTTTTTTACAAAGCCGGCATATCCACACAGTTAAAAATGTTGTCTTCTGCATTGTTTGAATTTTGTATAAACAAATCATGCGTAAAATATAACACAAACTGTGTAATTTTCAACACAAGCTTTGTGTTATATTTTAGTAGTTGTATGTAGTATGAGCATAATGAATAAAGTTTTATGTAATTGTTACTTTTTAAATACACTATCTTTATGGTCCCAGGAAGGTTTAGCAATAGTAAATCTACCTATTTTCCATTAAAATATTATTATGTTATGTTAATATTATGTTATTAAAAGTGATTTATGATACGGGAGTCTCGGTCGCGTATGCACTCTTACCATCTGCAGCCGCGCATGCGCTCTTGCACCGCTAGTGTAGTTGGAGAATCACCCACTAGATGGCCATGACTAGAGCGCCATTCTACAAGAGAGTTAACGAGTTCAGGCTATAAGATGAGCTCACCTACTCGTCTTCTTTTATCGATAAATCTATTGTACCTCATCGTTTTCCTGTTAATATATCTAAGATAATTAATACTCATTATTATGCTCAGAGCTGCAAGAGCGTGTGTAGTAGGTTCTGTTTTTAACACAAAATATTGTTAAAACTGGAATCGATTTTAATTCTGCATATAATAGAATTTTTTCAATTTTCCTACATTTCGTAGGGCTTCGATGAAAAAATCTTTATTCTAGTTTTTAAATATATATTAAAAGAGTTTTAAAGATATTTCATAGAATTCATAAATTTCATAAATTTCATAAATTTCATAAATTTCATAAATTTCATAAATTTCATAAATTTCATAAATTTCATAAATTTCATAAATTCTTTTTCATCATACCCCGGCCGAAAGTTGGCCAAAACATGAATGTTTTGCGGTCGGGAAGTTGCATACAGTCACGTGTTTTCAGTATATTAATCAGTATATTCAACCAAAAGCACGTTTTCTATATCAAACAAACACTACACCCCTTCCACTCTCAGCCATTCGGAAGAGCTGCCAACAATTTGGACCAGCAATACCAATAAAAAAAAGGATAAGTTCGATACGCCTGTTGAGCATGCGTCTCAATTGGCGCGTAATCGATCGCCGCCTATCCACCCCCAGCCGAAATTTCACATACCCACCACGCCTAAAGCAATGTACCACCCCTCACACGTGCACATTCCGAGGGTTCGCTTGTGTCCCTTCCTCATAAAGCCTCGTTCAACTCCCATATCAGGTGTACCACTTTCATTTTAAGAGAGAGAAACGACGTGCTGTGCGCCGTACTACGAGGCCGCGCCAAAAACAATGAGCCGTAAACCCGAGTACGGGCCCCGTTATCGGGAGAAAGAAAGATAATATATATGTATATACGATGGCGGGGCACACGCGTCGTTCCAAACGAAGCTCGCTTTGGGAATAATATTCGACGAGGCTCCCCCTCGTCGCTGCAGCCGCCGCCATTTCGCCCTAATGCACAGCCTCCGCGTAATCGACTGTTTTTCCAAAAGGGTTCGCGCGACCCTTTTCCCCTCTAGCGTACATATACATGCGGGAAAATGTACTTGGCGCTTTGTTGATATGTGCCACTTTGCCACTCTCTCTCTCTCTCTCTTCTGTTTTGCGCCGATAGATTCTATATATTGTTAAGCCGCGATAAAGCGCTAGCCGCCAGGATGCCGCCGTCGCCGACTAAAACAACTTTGGTGAGAAAATAAGGCGAAGGCTTGAGCGTCATTAGGTTATGCGTTTCTTTTTAAAGCAGCCGCTATGTCAACCTCTTGTTTTTTTCCCTTGTGTCGCACGCGTGCGGCGCTTTGAACTCTTCGAGCTTTCGCGCGACCCACCGAGATCCGTAGTAGAATTCAACTGGGGTGGCTCTATAGGCGAAAGAAAACAAAATTAACTATCGTGCTGTAACATTCCTCAGTCGATGTTACTACGTTCTAATGCGTTTATCATATATGCAAAACTTATAAGGTAAAATAATATTATGTAACATGAAGACACGCAAATATTATTAAATAAAGTATTCGGTTAGAACAACATCGAAATGATCTAATAAATAACACTAAACTTATTTTCATTCTGTAAAAAAGGAATCGTTAGTACTAAATCAACAAACATCAATTTTCTTCAATTCAAATAAAAACGATTTAATGTACGACGATAAAACTTAACGTAAAAGAGTTATAAACGGTCATATTAAAAAAGAATGTACAGTATATAATGAACGCACTTCCTTTCTTTTCTCTCTGCCACCAAAGGTTGATTAAGAAGAACGGATCTCCGTAGGGTCTGTTACAATTAAAAATTCCACCCGCTTTTATGAAGGCAAACAATAAATCGGACAGAAGTATTTTCCAGCTCGATGAACTCCAGTCGAAATATTCAAACAAAGCCGTATCTCTGTACGAGTCTGCATTTGAAAAGGGAAAAGGACCCATCTCCCTGTTTTCGTTGGTGAATCTGAGACGACCTTATATCGATAACAAAGCTCTATAAAGCTTCTTATGCATGGCCAGTCGAGTTCCCGACATTCACTTTGTAATGCATATCTGACTTTTGGACTGTATTGTTAGACGTTATCCTCATTTGACGTTAAGGCTGGTGTTCTGCGCATCAATGTATAATTTCGGTTGATATGCCAAAAATTAAAACGAAGCACATTCACACTGAGATTAATTTGTGGAAATTTACGCAAGCCTGTTAATCAGATGATAAAACTGAGGGTTTAAAGGCTCTTAAGTAAGATGTATAATAATTGTAATTTTATTTTAGAAGAGCTACTAAATTCTATTGGATACGTTGGATGTTTTTAATAATTCTTAAAGCAAAAACCATTGTTACCATTTAAAGTCTTTCTCCACTTTTGATATAATTCTCTATTTCTGATGCTATAGTACTACAAATAAACTTTACCTACAAAACTCGCAAAATGTTCAATTCAGCTCCATTAAACTGATACTCCAAAGAGGCAGAAACCTTTCTACTTGAAGCATTTTCAGCATGAATGCCGCAAGAGTAACGGAAACCAGAAGGGGCGAACCTAAAAAGAGGCAGCCACAGTTAAATGAGGACGGGTATGGATAGTGTGAGGAAAGAGATCGACACAGGTCCAAGAGAGCTCTCCAGATCCGAGAGCGAGAGCGAGAGCGAAATAGAGAGGTAGAAAGAGAGCTAGAGAGAGAGAGGCGGGGGTGGTAGAGAGCGCGAAATGCACTAGGGACGAAGTTGAGCCGGGATTATTGTGTATTCGGTGGGTATTACAATGGCGGGCCCCGGGCTTCAAATATATTAGTTAAAGGGGATTCGCGCGCGTGCGGGCCGGCTCAGAGTATATCTAGGTGGAAGGAGAGAGAGAGAGAGAGAGAGAGAGAGAGAGAGAGAGAGAGAGAGAGAGAGAGAGAGAATACCCCGACGGCAGGACTAAAAGCTGGGGCTAGAATTTACTGTAATTATCATCGTTCAGTTACGCTGTGAGCCGCGGCGCGGCGGAATTCCGAAAAACTAGTGGGTCGAGAATTAGCACGAGTAGAATGGGTAGTAATAGACTATGGCAAAACGAAAATAAAATAAAAACTAGATTTTATAACTTTTTATTGAAAATGAGGCTTAATTGAACGTTGGCATTGAATGTGATACATGTAATATATTATGGATGAAGATCAGTATAATTAATAGATATGTTAGGAAATTTCATATAAAATTATAAATGTTATAGCGAGTGAACCATGTTTCTAATATGAAATTAACGAAAAATATGTAACTTCAAAATAAACGACCTTCGAAAACCACTAATAGCACTGTTTTATTTTCGTTACATGTAATTGTACAGAAGCATTATTTAATACATTTATTAATAGACTGCCATTATAACAGTTTCATCTGATAGCAATTGATCAATTGACTGATCGGTAAGTACATAGCGCTCATCAATAACAAAATAGCACAATTTACAGCCATTTATGTCATGACATGATGCAATGTGATGCAATTGACGACACTTTGCTTATAAATAAGCAGCCCCCTCTCTCTCTCACTCTCTCTCTCTCTCTCACTCTTCTTCTGAGGATGAATTCTGGACGGTTCTCGTTCGGTAGAGCCACTGATGCGCGGCTTTTATTGGAAAGTTAAAAATAGTCAAGCTAGTCGCGAGAGAGAGAGAGAGAGAGAGAGAGAGAGAGATGCGGAGGTGATCATCGCCAGCGTCACTTTGACAAATCTCCGACAATCTAAGCAATTTCGAATGCCCGCGCCCGCGCACGACCGAGAATTTCAGCGGTAGCCGATGCCAAGGAACTGGTTACTTTATTTTTTGCGATTTTCTTGCGCCCGCTCGCGCTCACAATACGCAGCCAGTAGGGGACTGGCTGTCATTCGTTCGCGCAAACGCGCCCAGATGAATTACGCATGCGAAATCAGAACAGCCTGGCGTCGGCAGCGAAGTAATTTCTCCCTCTCCTCTTCCCGGAAATAAATGCGCGTGTTGTCAGCGCGGTTGTTGCCAAGAAAGCTCGTTGTTTTGCTGACAGTAAACACGCAGGCACGTATACACCACTCGCACATATCAGCGAAATTATACCATCTTTGAGTGGTTTTTGACATACACCGTAAATCACGGTCCACCTGAGAAAAGCCAGAAATCAATGTGCAGTGATATGTATATCCTACTGGCGAGTTTACGCGGTAGCTCGCAGGCTTGCGTTCCGTTGCCAGATAGTTGTCACTGCGATTTTCAAGGATTGTTTCCCTCAAATTGATATCTACGAATTATAACCGTGATTTCGACGATAATTACGACGAACTAATGATTTCTATTTTCATTTAACGTTTAATTAAGTATGCATGCAAATTTTACGGCATCGTGAAGCTAAAAATGTTCCTGATGCATATACATATATATTATGTTCAGCACTAAAGCGTATACGTGTAAGCACGGAAACAAGCGCATATCTCATTTCTGCTCCATTTGTTCTCGACATTGTAATGGCGCTGAAATTTCGCTTCGAATCTATTATGCTTTCTCTCTCTCTCTCGCTGATAAGACCAATGAAAGCTCGGCAAAAATTATAGCATGTTAAAACATCGAGGGAAAAATAAGGCACGCGTAAACGCTTATTATGTTATATAGAAGTATAATATAGAAAAATGCTATACGCTTCTATTATTGAAATTAACAAGAGTAAAGCCGCCTTGGCAGCGTATCGCGAATAATTTATATGATAACAGGTAGTTGATGCAACTTACATAAAACGCGAGGCTTAAATGCCTGCGTCTATATATACTATACAAGGGTATGCCGATAAAATCGTCAAAAATCTCGCCGCAGCCTCGCAGATATAATCTGTACACGAACTCTCTAGGGCTGATTAATCGTCGATATATTAGATGCGCGCTCGGCGGGCCCGCACTTTTATCCTCGGGCCTACTAATCGAGCGATATTAAGCTGCAATCGTAAGATCAATCAAACCGCGGGAAAAAATACCGAGCGCTGCAGCGCGCGAAAAAACGTCCCGCCGTATAAAGCCCCCTCCCTCCCCTTGCTATGTTTCACCTCGGCGAGCGAGTCTTATTTATTATTCATGAGCCCGGGTAAAAAGTACTTTAACGGTTATTACTCGCTTTTAGACGCGCGGAAAAAGGCTGCGGAGCGCTGCGCTGCACTCTCTATCCGCGGCGGCGATTCATCATCCGCGCGCGCACATTTCTCATGAATCGACGTCTCTCTAGCCCCGCGGAGCCGCCATATAACACACGAATCGCGCGGGAGGAAACTCCCGGAGGTCGACGAAACTTAAGTGTCCGGTCAGGGCAATTACGCGCTCGCTCGCTCGCCCGCTCTATCCATCTGGCGCGGCCGGCCTCCCACGCTCGTATTTTCTTCAAACAAACAAAGAAATCAAGCTCCGCGGCAATCCGTTACTCGAAATCGCGGCCCTCTCTCTCTCTCTCTCCGCTGCGGCTGCCAAAGTCGTGACTCGATGTATTCGCGGAATAAAGCTCGCGCCGGGTCTCTCCTTCGTATATATACAGGATGTTTTTTTTTCCTGCGTTCATCATCCATTCCTCCCTCCACCTGCTTACAGTTGAGGCCGAAAAGCAAGGATCTGCTCATCCATACAGCGAGCAATTAAAATATTAAGCGGCCGCTATACTCTTCAAATCGTGAACGGCATCACGGCCAAGATGTCTCGGAAAGAAGAGTAGTAGCCGTGCGGGTGCACGCGCGCGTCTATCCAGCGGATAACCGACGATAATTGCGTCATGATTGCGCTCCATTGACGATCAGTAGAAACGGATATTGCCCCGTGCATATGGGCTATATATAGTCCCACTCTCGAGGCGGTCGATTGCGCGCAGCCGGTCAGCTTGGCACTGCGCGCTTCTCGCAGTCCCGACGTTCTCACGAACGAAATTATTCCGGAAGAGCGAGAGAGGGAGAGAAGGCAAGCAGATAGCTGGGTTAGGGCATCAGGTGGTCGACGTTAATCACCCCGCAGGAGCTGCCGCCGCCGTTGCTGCTGCTGCTGCTGCTACAGAAGGAAGGTCCGAGCGACGGTTAGAGGAGAAAAGCAGTCTCGCCATGGGGCAGAACCGCCGATGACTCTCTCCTTCTCTCTCTACCTCTCTCTGCTTCTCTCTTCCTCCGACGTCGTCTCGTCCCCACATGCAAATCAGCGCGCGAACTGGCCACGCGAATGAGAGGATGCGGGAGGAAAAAAAATCGGCTCGTCGTCGTCGTCGTCGTTAGAGTGGAAAAAGCGCCTCGGTAGCTTCTCTTCGCTGCGGTGCGAGGGCTATTTTAGCGCGCGCCCCGTGTGCCCCAAAGCGCCTGGATAATCGATCTATCAATCAGACGCGATTTTTCATGGCGCCCATCGCACCCGATGAACGAGACGTGCTGGATCGCGGAAGAAATATACCTTTACTACGGTCACCGCGCGTTTAGCCTGTGATATTTTCATCATAGTGTTGTTTTTTTGGCGTTGACGAGGGTTACACACTGCGTTATCGGGATCCTATCTGCGCCTCGATTATGATGGGAAGTATGACGGGGTGCCAATTAATTTGTCGACATTGGGGTGCTATTATAAAGGCATAGATCTAGTTATCGCAGATCAAGACGGACTTGTACGTACGAACGAAAATTGCTGAATTTCGCTTGAGATGAGAAATTTATGATCTGACTGCAATTTGCATCCGATCCAATTCTGATATCAATTCTGATGAGAAAAGTTCAGTTATCTTGAAACGATATAATCCTGAATTAATGAATGTCTAAAGAAGTTTTAAATTGATAATAGTATACTAATATGTTGATATGTTTTTATTGAATTTTACATGGAAAAAATGAATTTAATCGAAGAGTTTTACATCAGTACAATTAACTGACATATAGAAAAAAGTGGTAGTTACAATAAAAAAATACGTTTACATAATACTTTCTTTATTCAAAAATTATTAGTCTGGTTTCCGCACCCATATGTGCATTACGCAGTAGACCATAACAATATCTATGCACAAGCATCCACAAAGACAAACGCAATGGGCAGCTGGGGAGTAACAACACCGAGCAGACAGAGAAATAGAAAGCGAGAGGAGGGGCGAGAGAGAGAAGGCAAGGAGCGAATCAGAGAATATCGGTAGTTGGCCGCATTATCTGGAAGCTCGACTCGCAACTCCATTTCGCGGATCCTTGATGAGCTCTGTACGAAGATACAGAGAGCAAGGGAGGAATAGAGAGAGAGACGGGGACAGAGAGAGTCCAGCCATGGTGGTGGCTAGGGAAGCATTTGAGCTGCACAGCAGCAGCAGCAACAGCCGGAGCGGTAGCGGCAACTTAATGAGAATAGCCGCCCGCAGGAGCGCCGTGCGCTGAGAAGCGCCTGGAGGCAATGGCAGAAGCAGCAGCAACAGAACCACCACCACCAGCACTACCGTCGGTTAGGACATGCACGCGCGCGTATAAGCCGTCGCGCGAATTGCAGATACATGCAAAGCAGCAGCCGTAGCAGCGAGAGAGAACGTGGGTGCGCACACGGGCTCTTCATTGAAATATGGAAGCGGTTTAATGCTCGCGCGGGCGGCCGAGCTGTATTAGAATAGTGTTAGAGGGTCGTCGCGTTGCATTCGCAGACACCGCAAATACCAGAGCGCGCGCACTCGCAGCAGCGGCGTTACGAGTCTGCTGGCATAATTAGTTGGAATACGGGATCGCTGACAATTGATTGGATTATGCCGCGAACGTGCGCTCTGCGGAAACTTTCAGGGAGTCGCTGTGTGTAGAGTAGTATATAGCGCTCGAGGACTGGACTGTATACGCGTAAGCGTGCTCGTGCAGTTGATAATTCATGGGGGCTAGACGGTGATACGGGGAGGGTGATTCCGTTTGACTTGGGAAATGAAGATGATCGAGTGAGGGTCGTTTATAGCTAATGTTGATTGACTGGGCTAATTGAGTTGAGCGCGTGAAATCGCAATTCGAGCTTTTGAATAAACCAACAAAGAGTGATTTAAGAGTTTGAAAGACTTTTTCCGCTATTACTTATATAACTTTGTAAAAATGGATACAATAGTAGGTAAGACAAAAGGAAATAAAAGTAGACAAAGAAAGACCTTTTGATTTGTTTTTTCACATACCAAAATGTTGATTCGTTCGGAAGTTATGGACCTCTAAAGTTAGTACAAGAAAAGACATAGCAAATTGGTTTTTTTTTCTGCCAACTTTTAAGATCCATAACTTCATTCGTGGGAACAAAGCAATTGAAAATCTTCTCAGGTTCTTTAAAAAAAATCGCTAACTTAAAATATAATTAGCTCGTATCTTTGGCAGAAGGGCCCATATGATCAAACTGAGAGTATAACCGCACGTTATCTTCGTATACGAGGAAGGATTTATGAACTCTTGAAGCACTCCATGTAAGTTTCAACGGGTATTATCAATTTCGTTTCCTGATTTTACGCGGACGAGTTGATCTATTCATTAGAAACAAGTTTTCTTCAGGAAGCTTCTCACCGATAATAGCAGAGTCTAGATGCTAGTTAGCGTTACCGTACCCAATTTCAAATTGCAAAGCAATTTTAATTGATAGTAATAATTTTTAATTTGTGAATATTTATTCTGATCTTCATGCAAAACTGGTAATTTACGAAACACACTCATTAAATTTTATACGGCTTTTGAGTATAAGTCAGAACGCTAATTATGCGTTCGTGTGTATCAATTTGTTGACTAGTTACTACCAGCATGTCATAATTTGCCTTCATACGCATTAAATCTGATGATAAGTAACGCAAACTCTGTCACTCGTGGGATGTCAATAGAGAATCGTGAAGCTATAAAGGAAGACATAGAACTATTTTTAGTTTCATCGTAATTGCGCTCTGGTAACTAGTTCACTACTCCTATTTTAAGTGAATTTGCATTAAAGATAAACATTCAATTAGAAGACTCTGGCAAGCACAATTTTGCAGTTACAAATATTTAAATAATATATATCATGACGAGAATTTCAAAATATTTTATCATATTGAACAACTGTCTTGGACGTATATTCATACCTTAATTATCCCGTCACCAAGGGCCGATAAAATGTTAATGGCTGCGAAACGAGAAGGAGTTAACCCCCCGAGTGTGGCAGACGCCTCGTTCTCCTCGGCTCTCTTCCCTCTTCTCTCTCTCCTAATAATCATCGCAGGTGGTCATCGGCGGGGGCGATCGCTCATTAACCCAAGTGAGCGTATACATACACACACACGCTAAAGCCTCACGTATGCGCGCACGCGGGCTCCGGGTCCATAAATAACCGAGGGGCAAAGATCGCGGGCGACTTGTGTGCTCTCTCGGGCATGCAACAAGGACACACTGCACGCTACAAGTGTGTTGTATACCTTGAGAGACATAGTACGATTATCAGCGAGTTTTCATTCCATGCCGACGACGACGTCGACGACTCAGTTCCTCTCTCTCAATTCTACGATAACGGCCTAAAAGTTTGGGGTAGAGCAACTCGATGTTGCGTGTCGCGCTCGGCATGGGGGTAGACATATACGCCGATGGGGGCATCTCGCGCAATCTCCAGGGCCATGCGTCAGGCTAATCTTCGCGCACCCCACCCTCGATCTTGATATCGCGCGCGCGCACGCGGGAACACGCGCTTAAAGACTTCCTATAGTCGCGCGGGCTGCTGCTCCTCTCTTTCTTTATTCTTTCGCGTGTGTATGTATGTAGCCGCCGCACCGGTTGTCGATTCAGCCTACTAGTAACTCTCGGCCCATTTGGCACGCTCGTCGGCTCCGCGGATGCCTCGATTTCCCGTTGTCGTCGTTACCGTTCTCTATATAGAGAGATACGCTGCTTTTCTCTGTCTTTGTGTTTGTATGTATGCGCGCACACGCGGCGGGTCTTTATCGGGACTGCCTTGATAGTGCCAGCAGCGGGATTATGAATATATATGGGACAAAGAGGGGTGCACGCACCTCGTCGAAATCAATGATTCGAGAGTGAAATAAAGAAGTCGAGAGACGCGCGAGGGCTGATGCTAATGCGTGTTTTAGCATCGCTGCTTGAGTGTGTGTCTTACACAGGTCGTTAGGTGAGCCGGTGGAGTGAGCTCGAGGTATATAAGGGGGGAAGACGTGATGTCGGCAGAACGTTAAATTTTATGGGGAGGGAAGATGAATAGAGTTAATTTTGTGATTAGAATTTAGAGCCGTAAATTTTTGCCCTGATGGCTCGAATATATATATATACTCGGTGCTATATACAATTTAAAGTTACGTTGTGTTATATAGATTATAAATGAAAATTGTCACGTTGTTAATAATATTATACTTTTTGGTTCAGGAAAGTAAATTGAAATTTGTAATTTTATACAGAAGTCTATGTTACCTATATGCAAAATACACAACTTTGCGTATTTTATTATAGCAAATACCATTATGGAGATTGTTACCTTTAGAATATATATTTCATATTTACAACCAAGTATTTTTTAGAAAATTACTTGTTTTCGTTATTCATCCTAAAAATACCCATTTTTTTGCAAAGTACACAACGTTTTTCACGATATTTGTCAAGTTTCAACTAAATGAATAACAAATATCAAGTCCATTATTTGTCCATGCATATAGACGGCTTTTTATACAACGTTCACTCTTCCTACCCGCATACATGCGCTATACCAACTATATCAATGAAACGTCACGCTTTAACGTATTGAAGAAAAGAAAAATTCGACACCGCACATACTAATTAATCCATCCTCCAAACGAACGTTTGCACATGCTTCCATGATACATATTTACTCAGCAAATAAATGAATATGCGCGCATGTTCGCCGCCTCTCGAATTAGTAAAAGAGTATCTCCCTCTCTCTCTCTCTCTCTCACTCAACTTTTTTTGTCCATCTCGAATTGAAAAGCTTCCTCGGCCCCCCTGCGCACAGCGCGCCGATAATCCCCACAAGCTTCGGGTTACATAGTGTATTACCACAGCGCGTCACTCGCGTGACGAGTAGGAAGCCACTAGGTTTTCAAGACACGCGGGAGCCGCCCCGAACGTACACAGACCAACTGAGAATGAGCCTCCCTCTCGCCACGAATTTATTCAGCTGACAGCGGCACAGGCTCTCATGTGAGTTTTTTCGGCCGCGATGTAATTGCGCCTCTCTCTCGCTCTCCCCCGACGACGTACTGCACGTATTAGCTCCCAAATTACGGGGCGATTTGATTTCCATTTTTTTTTTCAGCAAGAGCTTACACGGGAGTCTCGAGTTAACACTCTATGTGTGTGGAAGTATAGGGGAAAGCGAGGGGTGAGGGCGAGAAGGAAAGAATATTGCCCAGCCATTCGAGCTCCATTACTGGGTCAGAATGGTTTTTCGAATCTGCTGGGGAAATTGCTACGATATTTTTTCATTGATTATGGTGAATAAACAGAAGAAAAAGTGAGGTCGAGGGAAAATTTGTCTCCGGCAAATGACGCGAATGACGTTAAAAGCAATAGGATCAAATATTGCGCCCTTAACGGGGGGAACGCGACACGATAGTTACGTGATTCAAGGGGGAAAATGAGTAACAGGTTTTCTATAACATTTCGTAGCCCACGTGTGCGTGTGGCATAATACAAGCAGTATGCATCGAGAAATTTCAAAATCAGTGATAAAGCAAATATTTTAATGATAAAACGTCTCACTTTTACCAACCGCAAATACGAAGCGCCCGTAATTTCACCCATTCAAGACACTCTTTCACAGTCGATGGATTTAGACATATACACAAATCGAGCGCGGAACAAAATACGCTTGAGATCCTTTTTTCTTCGAGTTTCCTTCCTGAGCGCTAGCGCGCGAATCCTCAAGGGGATCGAAAAAGCCCGGGGAAGAGTGGAGAAACCGATGGAGGCGAGAGAGCGCAGGAGCAAGATCCGAGATTGAAACTTTCCTGGAATTGGATGCCAGATCGAACGAGGCCCGTCAGAGTCTTATCGCACGTCCTGCAGCCGCTGCTGCGCTCTCTTTCTTTCTCTCTCTCTTTCTCTCGCTCTCCTGTCTCCCACGTGCGTCGAATATTTAAAGCGGATCCCTAGGAAAAATTAGAAATTTAAATTTTTAACCCAGACTGGAAAAACCCTTAACAAGCGTATAATGGAAACGTTAAGGTTTTTCATGTCACCTTTCTTTATCTCTAAATGCGGCTATAAATTTAATTGATTTAGACTGTAACACAATATAGATTGAAATGACACGAAAAAATTTTCTGAAACTTTCGATGCAGATCGTTACATCCGTTCTCGGAAAAATAGTAATTAAAATATACATTTTCATAATTAATAAAGAGAAATAAACAATATTATAGTTGACTAAAGATTTACAAAGTTAGTCACTTAATTTTCTTAACGACTAAATAAAATATATAGGATAAGAACTGATGTTAAAATTTATTTATATAAAATTTGAATCACTTTTAGCTATTGGTTCGATTGATACCGATGTCATTGATGAACAAAAAATTAAGTTCTTCTTAATCTATTGTAAAACTTATAGATTCAAATATATTCCCGCATTAATTTATATCTTTCAAAATAAACGATTATGTACGTGATTTTTTAAATTATTACTTACAACTCGAGAATTTGAACTTCTGCTTGTATATTCAAATGAGATCGATAAGAGAACGATGACTCTCGAGTGGAAATTTGTACATATATTTTTCTCACATTATCATTCCTCACTTCGATAGAATCCTTGAAACCGAACGAAGAGAAAGAGAGATCGGTTCTCGGTAGCGATTCCTTTTTAACTAATCACGCGTGTTCAATTAATTCTAATATACCTGAGTTACGAACCTGTTACGACTCGCTCGGCGATCGGTCACTGATGATATTCATAGATAAGGGCAGGAACACTTTGGAAAGCGTCGAAAAGAGGAGACTGACATTTATGGCCTTTAAAATACATCGAACACGAATAATCGGTGAGTTGAATCGATTTTTAAAATATCTTCTCGCCAGACGACCCAATCGAGTGTCCATAAAAAAAGATAGATTACGCAAGTTTAATCGATGATTATTAGCGAAATCTTAAATTAATGCGAGAATTCCGGCGTTAATTGATTTAACATAAAAGATAAAAGATTTCAATAACGATTTATGACCAGTAGACTGAACGATTATGCATAATTAAAAAGTAATACATTACTTTTAGCTTCATAGTGAATCGTATAGAGAAAAAAATCATACACTTTTACGATTTCAATTGTACTCTTTTATCAGTCAATTTTACTTAAAATAGAGATTTTTATAAATATCACAGCTCCCGTTCAAAAAAGGATTTCAACTTATTTTTAAGCAATAGAGTAAAAGTTATTTATTTAACCACAGCCACATAAGATTTCTCACAGTAAACCAAACAAAGCCAGCAAATGACGTAATACTACGTAAAAAATCACGTTAGCGCATCGGGTCGCGAAAAATTGCCGTTAAGATAAAGAAACTGCGCAAAGAGAGGGATAGAGACGAAGCGAGCGTAATCACGCGGGGGTGTTTTTTTATGAGCTCGCGAGATAAAGCTTCTCTCGCGGGGAGGAAATTGGCACTTTTTTTTGACGATTCGCATACAGTCTACGACACTCATTTCCCATCCCACACAAACACTACGCGGAGCGAAAACAGTACGCAAAGCTTTTATCAGCTCACGCGATTAGCGAAGACCTGCAAGCGAGTGTAATTGATACATGCTAATTTCGCTTAAACATCTCGCGCGAGCCGCTGATATACAGACACAGACACACGGATGTGCGCACTTATCCTGCCGAAAAGGGGAGCGCAGCCAGCAATGCGCGCCGATAAATCGCTCTCTTATCTCGCCCTCCAATAACGATGCTCCTTTTTGCTTATATAGCGGAAGAGGGAGAGCAAGAGAAAGGGAGAGAGGGGCAAAAAGTCTCTTTAATATGACTGCTCAGCTTCAATGCCTCACGCCTGTTGTTTTGCGGATGTGCATACAAGGCGAGGTACAAGAAGAGCATAGTATAAGAGAAGAGCAGTCGGTTACTTGTCGACGTTCTCTATGCCGCCGCCGCCGCGTCCTTCTCTAAACGAACGATCGCGAAAACACATTCGTTTGCCCAGAAGCACTGCTCGCGCGTACTGCCGCTACTTGCCGCGGAAATTGTTTCTGTTCGCTGGTTCGAATTACCGCGATATTTACTCTGCGTTTCCTGCAAGTACACTTTATACTTGAAGTGTAGACTGGGCTTCACTATATTACACGCGTGGGAAGAAATCTTCGCGTAACAAAAAAATGATAAAATATAACAAATATAGTCTCTCATATTGTAGTGGCAATTGATATATTATATAATATTTAACGAGCATAACAATGAATCAAATATGTTAATGCTCCTGGAGAAATTGTTTAATGAATTAATTTTGGAATTGTTTTAGTTTTAAAAATCCATTATTATGCGTATATTATTCAATAATACATTGCACAATTACGAATGATAACAGAAAGCACAAAGATATGGAAATTCAATTATTATATTATTAAATTGGTATTTTCGTACTGTAAATTGCCAATATATCGTTAAAACATTTATGCTATATTGATAATTGTATAAATTATTTAACTAAATTATAATTGATGGCACATTACTATTTGTTAGAGCAGACTGGTTAAAAAAAATACGTAACTGTATTTCTGTGACCATTAGACGCAGGAAAGTTTTGTAACTGAATTTCCAATAATTCATAAATAATTCTAAAAATATATATATGATCACCCATTCCTCGAATTTTATTAACCTTTTTGAGTGTCTTTCGCCAAACTAGCGATACTCAGCCGGATGTGCGCGCATTCCGAATTCCCAACAAATGAAAACATAAATACGTCGACGCGGATCGACGAAACGCGTAATTAAAGTAGCTTGGAGCCACCTAAAGATGCTGATTTCTCTCTTTCTCTCTTTTATACTTCTCTTTTCCCAGACGGCGGATTCCGAAAGCAAGAGAATTCACGTCTATATATATATGCATAAAATTCACGACCGCCTCTCTTTTCCTTACGGTCGGCAGCCGTTTGAGGCGCGCATACTCGAGCAATTCATCAATCGACGGATTATCTATTGGAGATCTCGTAGGAATCGAAGCTGATCGAGGAGTGCGATAACAGAAGCAAGTTCCATATATGTGCCTGCGTGTGTCTGTATGCTAGCGGGACTGATATATAGCAGGATTCACCGATGTCGCATGAATTCGGCCGAGGCTCCCGGTCTCTTCGCCGACTCGAGGGATTTTCAAGCGACATAGCTGAATTCATAATTGAAATACATATTTTCCGATAGTCCGCAATCTCAGGGGAGCGCGCCGTATTTATCGGGAATCGATGATTCCATTCGACTATTTTGAATAATTAGATTCGAAAGGTTATGCGGTTAGCTGTATCTATTTTCCTATTCGTGTCTTAATCAGTTTAATATAGAACTTATGAATTCGGATGATCTTCGATGTATGATAAAATTAATTTATATAGTTTTTAACCTTTTTTAATACATATATGTTTCAACGATTTTCATACTCACTTAAAAGAATTTAATATTAAACGATCTCTTAATTGGAAGAATGTTTCTTCTAAAATATAATTGAAATAGGAGAACATGCAGAAAAAAGTTACAGTTTCCAGAGACTTCAGTAATTGTAACCGTATAACTTAGGTTTCGTATATCTAGTAGTAAGAATCATACTAAATCCCCCAGTATAAAATAAACAAATTACGGTAAAACTCTGTTTAAAAATGAAAGTAAAGGTCTTATGTTAACAAGGAGTTTGTTATTGCAACTCGACAATCGTGCTCTTTCTACTTTTGAGTGAATGATATAAAAAATAAAATAATGTTATATGCTGTGTTACAGTTATTAATTATTAGTAAAAACATATTATATGCATAAGCATAGCTATACTATACGTTTTAGTTGTTATAATATAGTTATTTATAGCTTTCGTTTTTTGTGGACATAATAGTAATTGTTAATTTAAAATGCAGTAGCAAACATGTTTGTAGGAGTAACTATTTTTACGGTCCAGCTAAAAGAGTAGTAAACAAAACTATTAACGTCAGGCTATCTCGTCCAAAACTGATCTTCATAATGGCGCAAACTGATCAAAAAGCCCATTAATTTAATTCTGCGCCGCTCAAAAAACTGACCACCTATATAACTTTTATTTGCAGACCTTTAAATTTTCAGCAGCAGCATGGTCTCGACTTCGTTCCGGCACACGTCGTAAAAGTCACTCGACCCTCGTTGCGTTGCCGCCGAGGCGTTAATTTTTTCTAGTGTGCCGAAAGATAACCCGAAAAAATATCTCGCCGGGCTATGATTCTACCCGACCTAAACCACGACTTTTTCTTCAATAATATATATATGTATGCCTTGGAGGTCGCGGCGCTTCCTCTTGGAATCCGGCGTATCTTCGTCGATTCGCGGAATATTTTCTCGATAGGCGTCGGCGGGCGTCTGTCGGCCTTTCTCGGAAGCATCCGACTTAATTACATGTGTGTAACAAGTCTCATATTTGTCACTATTCGCGGCGCCGCCGATTAAAGGACAAACGGGCGGGTCAAAGCTAATAGTACAAATTTATTCATTTATCGCGGCTTCGCCGCCTTCCGAACCACTTCTCGGGTTGAACCGAGCGAGTAAAAGAGAGATGGGCACGTGACCACACACGAGGTATATACGAGTCGGACGATGTATGGTAGGTCATAAAACTATCATAACATGATTAAAACTTCGCTTGCCGCATGCGTGCGTGAGCGCGGCTACGGAAATTTCGCGGTTTATGCAAATAATTTCGGGAATGGCGTGGCAAACCTTGCACTACTCGTGTTTCTGAGAATTAACATAATCTAATCAAAATTGGCGTGGTTTTCTGCGAAATTTCTGTAATTTTTTTTTTATACAAGTTGTGTTGCAATAAAAGTTAACGATTTCTAAAACAATTTCATTAAAACTTTTGATTTTTTAAAAAAGAAATGATAAATCATATTATAAAAGGCAAATGGATTACTGAGCAAAGAATATGATTGGTTCAAAGGTCGAATGCTCATAGTTGTTCTCTAAGTGCGTAGTAGGCTAGAACTTGGAGAGCTGGTGTATTTAAAAAAGATAGCCTTGATAATACATACAATAAGTACGCACGAAGTACATTTGAATTTAGCAATAAAGTAATCGTGTGAACGTACCAGAAACAATTCTTACAGAAGGAAATTCTTACCTGAAACATAAAATAAATTATGAATTTATATAAAAATTTTAATGCATTAATAATATAATAATAAAATATTGATAAGAAGATTTATTTTTATGTAGAAACCGTGTTAAACTAAATTTATCACAATATCTACAATGTATGAAAGGTGTTATGGTAAACACATGTTCATTGATTTGCTGGAGCTCAGTAGCTTCTTAAAACTTTCTAATTTTTGAAGACTAGTAGTATGTGTGAATAACATTGTATTGAACGTTGCTTAATGGCAGACAAATTGTATAGGAGTGTACACTGTGTATATTATTTTTTAGAGCATAACTTAAGTTACTCAGAAATAGATTTTCTTAAGGTTCAATAATACTATATGTATACCATTAATAGGCATTTATGTGTTTAAGATTCATAAACGTCTGTACTTAGAAGTTTTGTATGTCTGTATTGTACACTGAGCTTGCGTAATTCAGTTCAATTGGAATCCACAAAACTTTTAGAGTACATACTATAGAAACCACCGTATCAAATAGATAATTTATTATAGGCTTATGTTGATTCACTTGAAAATGTTTATTCAATGTTGATTCTTATGTTGATATACTTCAAAATTCTTTATTCAGATAAAGAAGATAACTATACTATATTGGATTAAAAAAATATATTAATACTCAAAATATGTCACAATAATTTAAAAAAAATGAAGCTTCTTTTGATTTTAAAGAGAAGATTAAGGTACAAAAAGGGTAAAAATCTTGACGTCATAAAATTTATAAGAGTAAACTTAAAAGGGAAGAAAAACAGGCGACAGTGATAACGGGGGACGATTTGCACTTTTCCAGACGGCATTGTTGCGCAAACTCGAGCGTCGGCGAAGCTCCGAAAGCCAGGCGCGAGGCGCATAGAGGTATATATACCTGCGGTATGTATACGTAAAGAGCAATGCGAATGTATGGTCTAAAAATTGCGAATTCAAGCCCAGTCTAGACGAAGTGGACAATAGAAAGGTCCTCGGGGAAATACCAGACGTAGATGGGAGTTTTACAGAGACAAAGCCTCCTCCTCCTTCGTTTTTTTGCGCTCTTTCCCTTGCTCCTCTCCTTCTTCCTTGTCCTCTACACTTGCTTGCTCTCGCCCTCCAAAGCTCGGAATAATCAAAAGGTCAAAGTCGCGCGGAAGAATTGCAGGAGGAAATTACGGAGAGCAGCGAGAAAAAAGAGAGAGTAAAGCGGCACCGACAAACCGGAGATTATATCCGCAATGAAAGGGAAACAAAGATTGGAAGTACGAGAATTTTTTCGAGATAGCCGGGATGAGCATTAGAGATAAAAAACGTGCCAAGGCTTCGTTTAATGGAGGTGCGATTCCGGCAATGATAATTCATCTATGTACGAAGGTTCCGATTTGAACAAGTGTAAGAATCAACATACAATTTTTTGTAATTCTTCAAATGTTATATTTTAAGATTTTAACAAATAAGAAATTTCCCTCTATCTCTCTATAATTACATACTCAGTGGTTTCTAATGCCGGAGGATGACAATTTAAATTTATTACACAAATTATATACTTTTGATGGAAATTATACAAAAATTAATTCGTTTCAGTCAGAAGTTAGTTGACTTTCGTACAATTTATATCGTATACAAAAATGTCGTGGGCAGGCACAAGACATTTTACGATTAGCAAAAGGCTTTTACTCGTTGAACTGAAACAATTCAGTAGTATATACAAAAATAAGTTTTCTATACGCACTGTTTTCCTTGCGAGAACTTTAGCGTGCAAACCCCTAGTTCAACTTTACATTGAATATATCGTCGTTCTCACAGCATTGTTATTACTTTTGCATTGACGACGCATGGCAATAATTTTTCAACTCATGTAAGCATCATAAGATAATTGGCAAGCTGACACACAAATCATCGTACGAACAAAACTCATAGTAGTACTACATGTACATAGAGGGAGGGGGCGCGCGCGCACACACACAAATAACGTAACCAAGTCCGGCGAGACAGTGGCGCACGCGCGCGTATACGCATGCATTATGCAGAATAATTGGCATTGGAGTGTTCATTGCGGGCCGCGCACACTCGCCTCGCAGAAAATGGGGGATCGATAGCGCGCGTGCGCGGGCGCGCTTAAGTAACTTTTCCACTTAGTGTTCTTTCCATCTCGCTTGCGCGCTCTACTCTATGCCCGCGCTCGCACGAGTAGTAGGTAATACAATGCGTGCACATATATACGTACGCGCGCGTGGACGTCGCGGTTAACAATTCAAAGAAGGAGCTACTTCAGAAACGCACTCAGCGAAGCATTAGAGCGGACCGCTTTGATGTTGAAACAGAGAGCATTGATAAACGCCAAGTGGTATATAGGAGTGAGAGGGAGAGAGACCTCCATTCGATCGCTGTACAGCTCGTATAAAGAGGGGAATATTAGCCTTAGCCACGGCGGAACAAGGCCAGATGGCTCTATCGATATGCGCCGTTTCAATAAGTTCCTCCTTTGAGGCACTCGCTAGCTCTCTCGCCTGCCAGCGGGAGGAATAAAAAAGGTGACTCTTTCGTTTTTCACCGCGCGACCTATACGCTCGGAGCGTTTGACTCGAGGGATTGAGAGAGAGAGAGAGAGAGAGGGAACGTATTATGGGCACGACCTTTTCCTGATGACTCGCCATTACAACTAGTCCGTGACACCATATGCCGCATGCGCGAGCGTGTTTGTAATTCGACGACGTTGATTGCGCGCGCGCCCAGTGCGATTCATTGATTTACGTAATTAGTCATTCGGTATATACGTGTATATTTTTTTAGGGGGAACTCTGGTGTATGCGTTTCTAGCAAGAATTATGGTGTCGGTTGTCGTTTCACAAGACACACACACACACATGTATATCTATACACATCGAGCTCAATGTTAAGTATCGCTATTATTTAAGCGACTTTGAAATTGGTCTGGCCTTGAGCGGCTGGAAAAATAGGCTGGTTTTAGCAATGGATTTCACATGCGACTCTGCGATATATCCAGTAAAGGGTCTCTGCAACAGTTCGCTAAATGACGCGGCAATTATATTTATAATTTCAGCTATTAAGCGAAATTTATGAATGGGAATTGGAACTCGCTTACATGGCTTTTCTAGGTTAAAGCATGCGAGCGAAAAGTGAATTCAATTCAGCGGCACTCGTCGTGAACTTGAGGTGAGAAAAATAATTCACCATCAAGCGAAGAGGAAAAAAAATGACGCGATGAAGAACAAACAACAGTCCAACCTTCATTCATCTTTCATTCAGATAAACGTTGCATTTTAACGTCCAACGCATATTCGTGTACAGATAACGAAACCATTGTCTCCCGCCGCGGTAGGAACCATCTCACGCGCGCTCACCACACACAGCAGCGCCGAGAGGATGAAAAAACATTTCGAAAGATCGAATTTCCCTCGCAGCATGCATATATAATTGTTGAATCTAAGCGGGAGAGATATGATCGGGGCCCCTCGCTCCCGCGATTGTTTTTATATTTCGAATCCCAGATCCTCGTTCCTTCTCTCTCCATCTCCCTTTTTCTCATTCGGCCTGCGCTGCGGATGGTCCGACACGAATATGTATACCTGAGGAGCGAGGGCGATTTTTCGACGGTCGTGCAGCCTCTCTCTTCCCCTTAAAGCGTGCACGCGGCCGACCGTCGGGTGTAAGGCGAAACCGCGGCTGCTCGAGCCCGATATCTTTTTTGTTTTTGTTGTTTTTTTTTACTTCTGTTCCGTTTTCTCTCCTGTCCCTCGGGCTGCAGAGTCCGGTAGGTCTATTGTCGTCTCATAATCGATGCTAAATATGCCGCGCGGCCAGATCCAGGGAGACAGCAAAAAGAAGAGGGAGGACGCAGGCAGGCAACGAGAGAAAAATAAGATGGACGCGAGAGACGGGACCGCGAGGAGAGAGCGAGGAAAAAGCGGAGAGCGATGCGAAACGCCATAAGGAATTGGTAGGGAGCGTGCTAAGATATAAGAAGGTGCGTTGTAAAGTTTCTCGGTTTGTGGCGTTTTTGGCTGATATAGAGATATTATTTATCAGTCTTTTTTAGGAAGAGTAGAGTATGGACCAATGATTTTAAATTAAAGTAGCGTTATAAAGCACTTGGGATTGAGTAATCGTCTTATTTTATTATGAGAATAATAAAAGATTTTACATTTGCGTCATTACATGTTATATAATTGCCTACGTCAGTTTGCATTGTAATTATAATAACTTTCGTTTTATTTGTGAAGTACGACAAAATGATGAACTTTTTAGTACATTACTAAACGTTAATTAACAATTGAAATTGAAATCCTTAAATTATATGTAATTTATTTAACATGTAATGCTTATTAGGAAATTGCGTTTGATCCTTATTTTAATGTAAATATAATATTGATATTAATTGCAAATTTGTAGTCAAAATTATAAATGAGGTCACACGTACACAGAGAGAAAGGATTCATTGTATTTAATGAATCGTGTTCTTGAAATTGGAAAATCGTTGAACTTTATATCAACTGAAAGATTCATTAAGACCGGCTCAAAATGTTGTCGAAAGTCCAGAAAAGATATTAAAACCAAACACTTATAGACGCGTAAAAGAATGTCCATATACATATAAAACGATTCCT
>JAPYZO010000256.1:0-48924 GCA_030522905.1 Torymus flavipes | reverse complement strand
GAAATTTTATCACTCCGAGGCGCGTTTGAGAGGAAATGAAAAAAGAGCGTCAAAACGGGCAAATATTAAAAAGTATAAAAAAAAGTAATAAACGTCAAAAGTGTAACCGAGTACCGATGAGAAGCATTTTATAGGAACGCGTCCATCCAACAAGTGAATTTGTACAATTAGACCCCAAGAACAAAAAGTAAAGTAACAGTTTTAGAGACAAAAAAAAATGATAATAATAATAATGAATAATAAGCAAACAAAAGTAATACAAAAACGTAGAAGGGATTAAATGGGAGTTAAAAAATTTAAAACTCGAGAATTTTTCGAAAGCCGTATATACACGAGTGAAAAAGATTAAAAAAAACAAATCAGTGTAGCTTACGCAATAATAATAAACAATAATAAACAAAGAAGGGAAACAGAGAAACCGTAATAAAAACAATTACTTAGCTGCGAGTGATAACCGAGTACACAGAGAAGGAAAAAAAATGAGTATAAATATTATATATACATACAAGAAATAATATATATACGCTAGAGGGGATTAATTATGATATTGCGTATACGTAAAAAAAAACTGTACATATTATATTGTTGTCAGTTGAATGTTACAATAAATACCGTACGTGGGAACTCTTTGCGTTTTTTCATTTCCCTTTAATTATTCATTCTGTTATCTGATTTTTCAAAAATTTAAAAGAGTATTTTCTAAATTTCAAATAGATTTGAAATGTTTGTGATTTTTAGTTCTCCAGATATTTATTTTTGTTTCATAAAAAAGTTTTCAAATTCTTTTCATTATTTGCTGTAATATTGTAATAAAAAAGCTGGTTTTTCACTGTTCACCGACCACGTTGGCCAATCAACATGCAAATGGAAGTTTATCAATACTTTTAGCCTTTAATTGACGATTTATAAATGGACGCGTAAGGGTAAGTACGGCGCTTGCGATCGATAAAAAGCTACGTCTGATCAATTCCTCCGTCACTACCACCCACCGCACCAGATATTATCACTGTAAATGGCCGGATAGACGTCACTTTTGCTTTTAATAGTGACGAAATCAGACCTAAAAATACTTCTACTGTGACCTCAAATGAAAGCAAGGCTAATCAATTCCACATAAATATGTACACTCGTCTACGTTTATGTAATCGCCACAGATACCACGAACTTTATATCCTTTTTTCTAATTCACGCTTCTGTTTCCCCAGCACTGCTAACTCCCGCATATCTTGAAAAACAGTAAAAGTTGCTTTCCAGGGTAGAGAGAGATAGAAACGTCGGCGGGGCGTGCGAAGTTTGAATCTTGGAAAGAAAGTTCCCCGAGCCTCGCGCGCGTCCTGAGATTGTAATGAAAAAAGTTTTTGTGCCGCTGCGGCTGTACTGATGGCTGATTTGGAAAATAAAATTTAAAACTTTCCTGCTGTTGCAGCGCGCGAGGGGATGGAATTGTTTTAGTGGAATTATAATGAAATTTATAGCACTGATTATTTTCTTAGGGGGAGGATGCTGTTAAGATGACATTTTTATTGCTGCGTATATTTGCTTCGATAATTGTATAGGCAGAAAAAAATGTCTATAATAAGTATTATTGACTGAAAATCGTAAAGATTATTATTAATAAACATTAATATTTTTATAAAATTTAGTTAAAATCTTTGTTTTATTAAAAATATTGAAGTTTCTACGTGGTAAAAAGATTATTATAAATTAATCAAGAATAAATAATTCTAAATATGTCTTTATACAACTAAGACGCATAATTTTACCGAAATTATCAAACATTCTACACAAACACGTTAGTAACAAAGTTCCCTTCAGACATAAAAAAAAATTTCTTAACATCTTAAAAATCTTCCTCATTAAAGTACAACAATCCGATTAACCCCTACCCTTTATACCCTCACCAAGTCCAATTACAAACCATAATCATCATCAACACAAGAAAAAGCGCCCTCTTGCAAACAATCTAAAAGCAGCTACACACACCTGCATCGACATCAGCCTCGGCTTCTTATCAGCCAAAAAGTTGCCGCTCACTGGGACACATCCGGGCGCATTAATTATACGAACGGGTGCAATATAGGTACACGTATATATAAATCTTATGCAGGCGCGCCAACTGAACTTTCGCCCGGGGCCAAAGTTCGGCACAAATTGCTCGACGAAGATAGGCGGCGTAGCAGTGGAAGCTTTGAAAGCTGCAGGCCTGGAGCGCAGCCTGAATTACTTATATACTTGGGAGGGAGGGGCGGTGATTCTTTAGGGTTTTTTTGCAGCTTTGAGGGAGATTTAGGGGAGGTGTTTTAGTTTTGGGTAATGAAGGTCTGGCGATGTTTTTCTTGTATAGTATTTTTATTTGACGTAGAGTTGGGTTAAAATCTTGGAAGTGATGAGCTGAAATAATGTTGTAAAATTGTAGGAATAATTTAGTGCATTTTTTGGATTGTAATCCTTTTATAAAAAGAACGTTTGTAGAAGTAGAACTGAAAATTCGTGCTACTTTACGTTATATACACGAACCAAATAGTGATAAATTCCAAAATACAAGTTTTAATTTTACTTTAATTTTATTTAACTATAATTATTACATTATCATAAGAGAATATTTATTTCGATAAAAACAACTTGAAATATTTTAAGATATGAAACAAGAAAATATTGTTTTAACAAAAATGTCAACTTAAAAGAAAAGATCATTTGTTTGTAGTTAAATAATAAATATATGTATAAACTGTGAACAGAAAAGAAACTCAAATATCGCTCACTAATTTTTAACGATCTTTAAAACTGTAAAAAAAGAAATTAAAATTTGCTGTTATTTAATATGGATTGACGGGACAGGAGTAATTGAGGTAATGAAGAAAAAAAACGAAAGAAGCCACTTTAAATTTACGACGAACCTTTAATCATGTCATCCTCAATCGCATATTTTCATCGACATCACTTTTCTCTCGCATATTCGCACGGATATATCATTTTCCTTTGTTTTTTTTTCTTGTTATCTCTTTGTTTCTTAAGTGGAAGGCCAAAAACAAGAGGAACGAAAAAACAGAAACGATCTACAGTTATGTATATATAATATATATGTATATAAATTAACATCGCAAAACTCATCATCCGCACACTATGTTGATCATGTACAAACTTGCACTCCTCCTCTCCACTGTGTCCATCGTTTATTTCTTCATTTTCCTCCTTTCTTTCCATTTCATTATTATTTTCACTACATCATCAGTTTTTGTTCTTGTCTCGCATCTCCGTCACAAATATCTCCAGAGATTCTCTCCGTTTGATTATTTATCGATTATTACAATAGTTCATTTTTTTCTTTTCTCTCGCTTGCTTTCTGCAATATAGTGGTCTCGATAGAAATTTGTCGTCTAAAAAATTGTTCACCGTCGCTCGGTCATAAATATTCCCTCGCGATCTTCACATAATATCTCACAATCGTTATGTATGTTTGTCTCTATAGTTTGCTTCATTTAATCGACAACCGTCGAAAGGTATACGAAAAGTCGGGTGTTTTGCTATATAATAAGCATGCAAAGTATATAAATACGTACATGGTTTCTTTACTTTTTACGAAGGTGGACATCCGAATTTCTCGTCTGTTCTTTGTTTTTTTTTTTCTCTTACTGGTTGGAAAAATTTGTGCTTTCTTGGTGTTCTCAGGTTGCAAAGCTTAATTTGTCATTATCAGTATATCGATTTATCGTTAATTCTCCGTTTTTCAAAACAGATAAATAGGTAAAAAAAGAAAATTATAAAAAAAAAAAAATTAATTATAATACCGTTTTCACTGTGTGTGTGACGCAATTGTTTTTTCTTTCATCACCGGTTTCGTTCGTTCACGCGAGAATTACTTTCAACTAAACTATCAAAATAAATCTCTCTGTAAAGAGAACGCGCGCGTTACGTAAATATACGAACACAATACAACGCTGCAGTCCTCGGCAAAACCAATCTCTCCTCGCCCCTTCCTCCCACCCCAAAAAAACAAAACCTTTAAATCTCAAACTTGAAGAGCCACGGACGCCCACCTGACGCCCCGTCAATTACAATCGTCATCCCGTGATTTTTTTTTCCGCGCGTACAAATGTCAGCAAGGCCACGATTGTGTATGTGTGTTTGTTTGTGTGTTTGCGTGTGTGTAGGTGTGTGGTTTCGTACAATCTGTGTGCGATAGAAATGCCTCAATTCATGGGCACGTCAACGAGCGTCGGTGACGCCTCGCCCGCCGCGTCTCGCGCGTCTCTTTTCGCCGCCGTCGCCGTCGCCCGCTCAGTGTCCCTAGAATCAGAAGAAAGTCATACGGGGCGTGTTATAAAGTCATCGAGATAGAGTGAGAGAAAAAAAAATAGAGAGGAAGAGAGAAAGTATAAGTGCGGAGGGACAGGGCGACGGGACTCGCGTTCGTGCCTTTTTGACGAAAGATAAAGCTGCGGTGTATGAGTATGTGTATGTCTGTTTTCAGTAGGTGGTAAGAGCGAGTTTTCCGTTGTAAAAAGTGTGTTAAAATTGAAATCCAGTTAATAATCATAACTTTCTAATTTATTAACTACAAATAAGTGATAAAAAAGTAAGAAAATTAAAAATATTTTATAATTAAAAAGCTTTGATGTATAAGAATTAATGTTTTTTTTTGTTATATCTTTCAGGGCGAAGTAGCTATGATCTATGAAACTTTTAATATTATTAATTTCTATAAAAAATAATTTACAACAGTTAGAAGCAAAATAATATAAAATACAAGAATAACAATAAAGTATGTACCTTTATGCTGAGGTTCTGACGTTTCATTCTTTAAATATTAAAAAATTAAAAAATTTTAGAAATCGTATTCAAATTCTTTTAAGTTAAAATTAATTTCTACCAGCAGAAACAGACGATACCATTAAACGTACGATTTTAATAATTTTGTATAAATTTATAAGACAAAAAATAAGCTTTAAAAGCTCATTAATACTTTTAATATATCTTTGCTGTGCCAAAATGATCTTTCACTTCATTCACATCATAGTAACTAAAACCTTGCCCCAAAAGATACGAAAATTTAATATTCATTTAAAAAGGAACTTATAAAATCCATCATCATCGCGCACAGAGAGTCTATTTCGAGTTGCATCGATCCTCTCGAATCCCTCCATTTCGGCGGAATATATGTTGCGTATTAAACCCCCTCGTTACGTCGCACTCGCGCGTTCAATTGCCCACGCGTATGTATACGCTATAAATTAACGCGAAAATCACGATCAAACTCTGTAGAGAGCATTTGTGTACATGCGTACATAGATACATATACGTTTGACAGAAGGTAAAGCTATACATAACAAAAGTACAGCACATTGTGTTCCCACCTTTATTCAATGTATAACAATCATTGTAAATGTCGGTTTGTTTGTTTTTTCGGTTCTTTCGTCGATCGTAGAATTTATTTTTTTTGTCTTTCTTTAGACACATAACGAGATAGTCTCTCGCGGTAGGAAGAAATCGTTGACGCGGCACTTTGGCGACAGATACAAATTTTAGCGACAAACGAAGGTAATGATAAAAAAGCAAGTGGTACGTGATTTCTCTTTGTTTAGTATAAAAAAACTGGGGTACATAGAATAATAATAATAATCGAATGATCGGGAGGATTTAGTGCACAACAGATTTTCTAATCGCTCGATAGTCGCTGGTTTGGCCGAAGTACTTCAGTTATGAATGCCACAAGTGTATACGCATATGTACGTGTGAGTGTGTATCGTCTACGTGTTATTGCATCTTACAAACAATGAGAGCTTCTTTTCCTTTGTTTATTGCTATTACTTACAATTAATTATTGAATCTCACTAAATAATAAATGGATTACGATTATACGTGATCGATTATTTACAAATTAATAATAAATATATATCGTTTATTGTAGGGTTGAGATGACAATTAACTATTACATTTATACTCCCTCTATAAAAATACTAATAATAAAACTAGCGGATCATCATCAGCTGTTAATATAGGTTTTGCTTTTCTTATTTTTTTTACGCAAATATCACGATCGGCTTCTCTAAAAACCTACGGTTTACAACTGCTACTGCTATAATACGCTTACACAACAACATTTTCTTTATGCTTCATTTCTCGTTTTTTTTTTTTTACAAAAATGCGAGAGTTTCGTTATTACAAAAGTCTTGTCAATGCCTTGTTGTGACGGGGAACTCATTAGTCTACATGTATGTATATGTATATGCGTTACAGAGGCATTTTTCTTTTACTTTTTGTTCATGTTTCTCATAAGTGAAGTACTTTTTCGAAGGTTCTTTTTCGAGAAGCGAAATTATAATCAGTCGCGTGTGTACCTATTCTTCACGAGAGATTGGCTTCTCCATCATCAGCGTTTTTTTTTCTCGTCTTTACGTTTTATCCGTCGGAGGGACAGAGATAAATAGAGAGAGATTCGGACATCAAACTATACAAACATACTTTGCCCTAAATACAAATGTCCAATAGTTAGTAATTCTTTGTTTGTCTACCTAAGTCCTAATATCTAATATAGCGTTCGACCGTTCTTTTTTCTTCAGCGTTTTGTCTTTCACGATCTTATCTCGTCGTCGACGTTTTTTTTTCTTTTCCTTTCTTTATTTTTTATTTAACGAGGATCAGTTTCGAGTGGCGGTTCTCGGGAATCGCGTTTTAAACTCTGGTGGAAAAGTTCATTTTGTTTTTTCTGGTCTTTATTGTTCTGCTTCGTTTTTTCTCATTATTACACTATAAATAATGTTACATCCTTGGGATACTTTAACAGAAATTTACTCGTATCTTACACATAAGTAATCTTTAGACTAATGCTTTTTTCCTTGCTCCACTGTATAATTAAGAAAATAGTACGAGTATGACATTTTACTCTCGATCACGTCTCCTCTATACTTCTCCTTAACTCGCTTCATTATCATCATTTTTTTTACATAAATTCGAAGAAACTTTTCTACCAGAACCATAATTATCATCTTCTAAATATGCCACGTGCAATAATTAATTTTCCTTTTATCTATCTCAAAATATTACACAGGAGAATTACAGTGCACCGCAAATTACAAAAGAAAAGAAATATAACGTATATTTAAATTACATTTCAGACGATTCTTTTGCGATTATTGAAGTTTTCGTAGGCTTCGAGTGACGCGAATTTGTACCTTTCCTCGTACTTTTCATAGCAAAACAACGTTAAAAAATAATTATCATATACAATTCAATAAATAAATAAATTTATTCAACTAACAAATCACAATTATTTGTACTCATTTTACGTTGGACAGCGCAAAATTAAAATTTCATGGATACCCTCGTAACATCACTGCGCCAAGAAGAAGATACAAATTTGTCACCCGAACAACGCTTTTCGATCGTCGACTGAATTTTCTCTGCTTCGTATTTTTATCACCGAGTAAAAAAACCGTTTCACATAAAGAGATTTTTCCGGTTGGCAGGATAGCTATTTGTCTGTTTTTTTTTACTTTGTCATATTATCATCTTTGTATTCTTTTACTTCTTTTTTTAATTCTTCAATATTCTTTCGATACGTGTGTACTAAGCTAAGCTTCCGTCCGCTCGTGTCTACGAATATTCCCTACAAATATATATTTATATGTATATGACAACGTGAAATCGCTTCGTGAGGCTGCTTAAACGCTAAGTTTATTAATTATTATTACTATTATTATTTCATTATTATATATAATTGGAAGAAGCGAGAGAGACAGTCTCCTAGTTCTTCTTCATCATCGTCGTTCGTTTATCATTTAATTTCATTTTATTTTTCATCAAACATCGTCTTTTCTGGATAGACGATCTTCGGTGTCAACGAAAAAACCAAATAATGGTCATAATATTGTTATTTATAATCTGCGTATATGATGATCATCAACTTTCGCTCGCGAAAAGCCTACTTAAATTAATGCGTTAATTCATTTTTCTTCCTCTTTTATTTTATATATATTTATAAAAAAAGACAACGTTCTACGAACACTGTTTGACAGTAGCAACTTTACTTGCCTCTCCTCTCGCACACACGAACTTTCGATTATTTATTCATTTACTTTTTTTCTCACTTTCCTCCCGTTACGTCTTTCTTTTATTATTATTCTTTTATCGCAATGAGTATTTTTCATTTTCGCTTCGGACACAGATCTCTCCCTATCTATTTTTTCACAGACAACGCGAGGTAGAATGACGACCATTCCTCCTTTCTCACTTACACTCTTTTTACTTTCTTCTCCGTCCCGATTCCTAGCTTCTTTTTGTTTCTCTCCTTCTCTGTGCTTTCTCTATTCTTTCGCTTCCGACTCTCATAATTGAGAAAACGACGTAACTTCGTAAATGCTCTATGTATATATATTTATATATAACTTGTCGTTACGCGAAAAGGGGATTATTTCTCTTTTGTATAATTTTTCTTACCTTTTTTAACTCTACTATTATCATCATGCTTCCTGGAAGCTATGCGTTATTATATTATAAATGTAGTTATGTATAAATTATTGAAAAAATTCATTCGTCGCTCCCGAAATAAAAAATGTTCCATTAATTTTCTCTTGCTAATTTGCGCCTCGCTCGAAGAGGGAACGCGAAGATGTTCGTACCGCGTGCGAGTCTCCATTTATGTAATTTCCGTGTCTCGATTCTTCACTCGATAGCCGAAAATCAACGTCTTCGTGACATTTTACAATTTCCAAAGGAAACACAAAATTGCCCGAATTCGTGCCTTGCTTTTTGAAAATTGTAAAACCATTTGTATAAATATAAAAAAGAACACGTAAACCTTCGCGTACCCTCGAGGGCTGTCTTTTTTTTATTTTACTGAATTTTTGTTCAATGCATCGGAGTATACTCGGTATGTGTATGTGTGTGATACGATCCCTTGTAATCAGTACGGCAGGAATGTCACAGCTTTCTCACAACTCCTGGAAGCATTTTAGTTTTCTTTTTATCGTCAAATCACTCGCTTGCACGTACAAACGCACACACACGCATTTTTCTTCGTGCTTTTCTCTCAACAATTTCGCGTGACATGTACAGCTTTTTTTGTTCTATATGTTCGACGAGAAATACACCTTTGGCGGTCTTGGATTTTAGAATGAAAAAAGATGAATTTCGTGCATCAGCAATTGACTTTCAATACACATTATTCTTTTATTTCCGTTATAAGTAACAATAAACTTCGGTTTCATGCATTATTTTAACGTGTAAACGGTAAAAAAATTATTCAAGAGGAAAGCCCAGCAAACGATACACCACAATGAGTCATTGAACTGAAGTGAAAATTGAAATTGCAAAACATACAGAATCATTCTGCGGTGTAAAATTTGTATTGCATATTTTTATTAAGCTTTACTTAAGAATACAAAGAGATATTGGTAATCAAATTTTCATAACTTACAATTCAATATAAAAATGAGAAAAAAAGTATACTATCCAATTACTCTCGTTCAAAAGCAACAAATGATCCATCACCGGAACGTAATTATGAAGGATGGGTGTGAAATAAATGCCCGAAGCCGATTGCATGCATTTACTTTTCTTCTGTATTATTAAGTACTACACAATAAAAATACGCAATACAAAAAAAAAACAGTAAGTCCATTCGCGCTGGATAATTGAATCGCCGCACGCGGGAGAAAAAAAACAAAAAGGTACACGCGCGTCTCCGTCTCTCATGACGGTTGCTGCTGCTTCGAATTCCAATTTCCCCTCTGCATTCAGCCACGCAACCCGCACAGACACAGTCCTTCCGTTCTACGTCCTCTTTCTCCTCGTTCGAACGACAGTATGCAACAATCAACAAATTGTTCTCCCCCTCGCGCGCACACACACACACAATTTCCCCCCCGTGCTTTTGGCTCACCGTACAACAGCACACACATCCTCGTGCGTGTGTATAAGTATGTGTGTGTATATACATGCGTCGTCGTTTCATCGTAAAAAAGCACGAAACCGCGAGACACGTATCGATATATGCACGAAGATGACAGAGAATAGAGACGGAAAAAAGAGAAAGACAGACGGATAGATAGAAGAAGAACGAGCGTGTGGGCGGTATGGAGAATATGCGCACAGGTAGAGAGAGGGGGTTCGGGTCGCGGTAGTAGCATTGTTGGTATGCAGAGTTGTAAGAAGGTGGTAGATGGTAAAAGTATAGGGGGTTTATAGTAGGATGATGATGATGTTCACTTGATCTGAAGCCAGGGGTGCTTGAGGCACTCGGCGGCCGTCGCCCGGGTGTTCGGATCGAACTCGAGCATCGGTGTGAGGAAGTCAGCGAACTCGCGCGCCTCGCCCGGCGACCAGTAGTACTTCTCGATCAGGACGTCGTACAGGCCCCAGGGCTTCAGGTCCGTTATGTGCTTCAGCTCGCCCTTGCGGTTGAAGAAGGTGCGCGAGTGACGGCCCGAAAGCGCGATGCGCCGCGGTATCTCGCCCAACAGCTCGATTATGTGCGCCAGGTGGTCCTCGTCTCTGTAAACGGCGAAACGTCGTTCAGTTAGTTTTTGTTACGAAATATCATTTTATTTTATTGTTTTATATGAAAACGTGATTTTTTAATTTAATTAAAATAATTTTTTGTATTTAATAATGATTAAAATTTATAATATTTTTTTAAACTATTTTGCTCAAACGATAATTATGTTAAAAATATTCGTAACATATTTGGTTTTGAGTTGAATTTTTTCAATTTCATAGTATTACCACCATTTCAGTTTAAGTAAAGACGCAATGCGTTAGTATAAAGGCATTAATGTAAAGGCGTAATAAAAATTTTATTATAAAATGGGTTACTTAATATATAACATTAAAACCGAATAAAAGGCTAATATAGTCACGGTTTTATATGTATAAAAAGTTCAATGCGTAATATGAAAAGAACATTAACATTCACTAAATAAAGTACAAAATTAATACAAAAAATGAAGTGATATTGCTGGTCATTTTAGATGGTTGAAACAGTTCCTGTTAAATTTATTCAAAAATATTTCATGACATATCACCCCCTTTTATCAAAAGTTAGCCTAAATTAAGCTCACGAGAGGAAATGAACCGACGTTGGTATATAATTAACTCGTGACATGCAACGTTTTTAACGATTTACAGATTAAAAAAATGGTATACAAAGTAGCCCTAATGTATTATAACATTCCTATAAATTGTTTTAGTATTTGAAACTAAATTTACGATACCGAAAAAATTAAACAATTAAAATATCGAAAAAACAATGAAAGCTAGCCATCTAAAAATGAGTCAGAACTTGTATTCATTCAAGTTCCAACACACCTTTCAGATTTCAAAGATACCATAATTTATTACTACACAACCGTAAAAAAGAATAAAAAAGAATAATCACCTGCAGTAATCCTCGCCGCTATGAGGATCGAAGAGGTAATCGCCGGTAGCGAGCTCGAAGGCCATGCAGGCCGTCGACCAGATGTCTGCGGACGTGTTGTAGCCGGCGCCGAGGAGGACCTCGAGCGACCGATACTGCCGCGTCTGTATGTCCTCGGTGAACTTCTTGTGGACCCAGCAGGCGTTGCCCAAGTCAGCGATCTTCACCTCGACCTCGCAATCGACGAGGGCCGGATCAAGAGGTGCCACCGAAGCTCGCTTCAGGAGCTTGCGATCGCGCGGCTGCTGGTCGCCTAACGAATTGAACAAAGAATTTTCTTTATTATTTTTTAGAATTTGTGAATAATGGTTATTGTGTAAAAATCATTGTAATTTTGAATTTCTTAACTAAGAATTAATGAAACAATGCAAAAAAGTTTAAACAATTTCAATGTAAATTTTTTGGTTTGCTAAAAAAGTTATATCTAAAGTTATAGCTAAAAGTGCAAGTATTCAGAAATCACTCGGAAAAAATTAAACCCAACAAAAATAAATTCTGCAAAAAAGTAAAATCTTCCAGTTTTGAAGAAACAGACCAATATTTTCTAAATAAAATAATATTTACCATCTTCGCCGTCATCACCGTCGGTCAGCAGATTCGGCCCCTCGCCGGCGCCCTTCTCAATATCACACATGGCGATGCTCTTGGACATCATTTGCTCGGGGCTCTGCTCGCCGTTGTTTTCCGGACTCGACATCGTGCCGCTAATTTGTGGCGGCGGGGGTGCTGGTGGCGTCGTCGACCTTACCTCTTCTTCCTCCTCGACCTCGACCGCCTCCTCCGTTGACGTCGTTGACATTTTGGCCTCGCCGTTGTTGCCAGAGTCGTCGTCGTCGACATCGGCAGCAGTAATCTCCGTGACGACGATGTCAGTCGGACTGGCGTCGATGCCGTTAACGTGCATGATCGGCGCAGAGGACGGCTCGGACATGTCGTCCGGTGATTCCTTGTTGCTCTCTGTGTTGTCCTCGATGCTCTCCGAGTTCAACTCCTGCTCGACACTCACCCCGTCGGCATTGCTCGCGGAGCCCGGTGTGGTAGCTGTTTCGCCATTCGTTTTGTGAGCTAGAGATTGAGAAAGGATTTTCATTAATTAGTGATATGAAAATTTACATAAAGAAATTATATAAAAAATATTTTAAACAATTTGTCCGAAAATGAGAAAAGTACATAATAACAGTCCTATCTCAATACTAAGTAGTAAAGCTATAATTCTAGAATTTAAAAAATGCAACATTAAATAATTTTACGGTTTCAATATCGTAAAAATCACCTACACACTGAATTGACTAAAATGAAAAAATATTACAATTGGAAAAATAAATTTAAAACAACATTTTGAATATTTGAAGTAACTACCTTATAAATATATAATTAAAAGGCATTAAAACCATAATATGAAATTGTTATAATTTTTCCAAACTTTGTTAATTTTTTGTTGTCACCTCAACAACATAAAAAATTCCTCTATGCTTACCGGGTAATCCAGTCGTGGTCTCAGTCGTGTGAATAAGCGGCTTGTTCTGCTCCTCCATCTCCTCTATCTGCTCCATCTGTCGCTTGAGCAGCTCATTCTGACGCTTGGCCTTCTTTTTGAGCCGCTTCTTCTTATTCTTCGACATTTTTGCGGTGGGCACCGGTTCCTGAAACTCCTTCGGCGCCGTGGAGACCAGCGAGGCGGGCAATTTCAGCCCGAGCGAGTGAAGCTCCGTCGCCTCCGAGGCAAGCTTGCGAATGTACGTCTCATCCACGCAGACCAACACGTTCTCCGGCTTTATGTCTGTGTGAATGATTTGGCCTGGAATTCGATTAAATACATTTAAAATTTTTAAATTTGGTAAATCAAATGAAGTTTTACGAATCGTACTATCGATAAATATTACAAGATTTAAAAAGAAATTCAATGAATTTAACATAACCTTTAAATATACACGTTTTTCGCTTCTACTGAATAAATAATATTTTCAATGAAAAATATATACTAGCATTACAAGTAAAAAGTAGAGGAAATTAATTTTTAGAAAGTAACAAATACGTAATAAACATTTTAACTGAACTCAGTAAAATTTGAAGACTAGATTAAAAAAGAAAACATTTGAAGTATCTTACATTTATTGTGTAAATAGTCTAATCCTTCGAGAACTTGTCTAATTATACGTCTAACATTGTTCCTTGGAATTCCTCTATAATTGGACTTAATAATCAGTTTAAGAAGATTATGTCCAAGCACCTCAAACACCATACAAACATGTAAACCATTGATACCACTGATTTTGAAATCATTAAGCAACTGGACGGTTTTGTTACGCTTTGGATCATTGGGATCGGTGTCGCGTACATCTTTCAATAGTTTTATCTCGTCCAGCGCTGTTTCTGTGAAGTGTGACGCTGATTTTACAACCTTAAGTGCTACAAATCGCTTGTCCTGTTTGAAAGAAAATAAAATCATTAGAATTTCATAATTTACCATTTTATGTAATTACTTTGATCTATGGAGAAAATGATACCTGACTACTACTACTGCTCATTACCTGTAGATCCCAGCACAGCCAAACAGTAGAGAAGTGACCCCATCCAAGTTTTCTTGTAACATGATAACGATTTAAGAAAAGATCTCCTATTTTAACTGGGTGGTAACCACCTTTGCAGTAATCAGTGCTATCTTCTTGTTCGTCATCTTCACTACTGTACATGTCGTCTTCGTCTTCGATAGTATCATTACTTGAACTGTGATATGGCTCTAGTCTGTAATTAAGCAATAATACTGCTTTATTTATTGATTCTAATTCTAATAAACAAGATTTATGAATAACATACTGAATAATATAAATCATTCGAAAGTATTTTAGCAATACTTAAACTCTTTCGTATTATTATGAATATAAAATTATTTCTACAAAAATATATTAGCATAAAATTCACACTTTTTTTTATTAAATATAACTTATAGGATGAATAAGTATTGCTTACAATATCGGTGAGATTGTGTATCAAGATCTAAATCCATTATTTGTTATCTTAAGAATTATGAAAATTCAACAATGTCATTATTTACTATTTATTAAATCTTCTTTGTTCCATTGTTAAAAAGATTTAATTATAACAATGTTCAAATCTAGCAATCTAACAAAAGATGTAGTAGGTGGCATAAATGAATAAGATTGTATGTACACATTTAATAATGAATGCATATCAATGTTTTTATAAAAAGTTTTGCAAAACTCTAAATTTGTTTTTAAATAATAACTACACAAATCTTTTTATACAATTATACAATATTTAAGCTAATTTTGACTAAAAAATAATTTTGGTTTCAAAATAAAAAGCTTATTGATTTGTTATTACCTAATTAATAGTTGTACTTAAAAAATGAGCTATATATGAATATACACATCACATCAGTCAGAATTCCATACTGACAGGCTTCAATGTACAATGATTCTGTAAACTTGGAGCTATTCTAAAAATATGTATATCTTGAGAAAGAGAGTGAGGTGCCAACTACTAAATCACAAACGATACCACTGGCACTTCCCATGCAAATTTCAGTGCTAGATAAAGAGGTCAAAATCGCGAATTTCTCAATAAAAAATAATTACATTATTAAAACAGTGCGCAGCAGATAACAGAGCATTATTACATTATTGCAAAATTTCATTGTAATTTTAAAATAAAAACTTCAAAGTTCAGAAAGCAGTGTTACACAAATCTTGTAGGTAAGTACACATTGTTGCAGTTGTTATGCAAGCAAAAGCTTTTTTGCCTGAATTTCAAAGTTCACTTCCAGTTTTGTTACAATAAATATAAACAGCCAATAAGAAGTACAAACTTGATCATTTGAGGTAGTTTAACAATACTTATTGGCACAAGATTTAAACTTTTCAATGGAATCTTGTCAAAAACTTTAGTTAAACTTATAATCCACTCAGAAACTTTGTAAGATACAATTTGCTCTCTAGGAACTCAAACACATTTTCACACATATAAATTACAACAAAACTCATGTTGAACAAAATGATCCAAGAGATAAAGCTTTAATTTCAAATGCTTTTGTGAATTCGTTTATAATACATGTTTTTAATTAGCAAAGGCAATTACTCCATGTTGTAGCAAGTGTACTGAAAGTAAACAGTGTCCATGCTAAACTGAACTGCAGTTGTCACTGTGCAAATGTTTCCAATAGAAAATGAATCCAAAGAAGTTAATTGCTACATCAGCACATCACTCGGTCAAGCTTCCTATATGAACTAAACAAAATGCTTTATCAGCTATTCATTCTAAGACCATTTTAGTAATTATAACTTTAATACATAGTCCTAGAAATACAATTTTTTACTTATGCTTTTGTTTTAGCTTTGATATGATTTTTATTCAAGTTGCAATAAAATTAATATAATTAAAAATTATTTGATCGACCCATGTCAATGATCAATTATAAAGTACTAATTAGGTTAGACGATTATTACTACTAAAGAAATCATTAAGTTCTATTGATCAATTTAATGTAGAATAATGTAAATTTATATTCATCAATTATGAACATTTTCTGTCAATCATAAATTATGTTAATTGTAACTATTGACTTATTGATATCAATATAAAACAAGGTTGCTATGATTTAAAATATAGTTTGTTATAAAATCAACTCTTGTACTTCTCAATATCTTGTATCTCATTTTTATCTTTTGTACAAGGTAAATTAGTTACTAAATTATTTGATATTTAATATAGAATATTTTCAAAAGCAATTCAAAGAATATTACAGTCATGTATGCTTGACTAAATTTAAAAGATACTAATAATTAAGATAACCATGAGTTTTGCATGTGATGACTATCAGTACATTAATTTTTTCCAGCACTTATAAAATAACTTTGCTGATTCACATTACTAATCAGCTTTTATAATGAAAATTGACCTACTCCAAGCTACTCATAACCATTTCAGCATAGCAATTGACTACAAGTGTTTAGATATACTTTTTCATACATAATGGTCCGAATGAAGTACAAGTATACCTGCTGCTTATTCAGTGCAAGCACATGTTGGCTGCCCAAAAAGTAACTTTTGTAAGCCCCCAACACATATCCCTTATCTCACCTGATAGACAACCTCACGCTTCCTATAAACTGAATGCTCAGCACAACTACTTATAACGATAAAAATAATAAAACCATCTACAAAGCAGCAAACAGCACGTACTCATCATCACGGTACCTGTTGCCGTTGCCCCCACTGGCATACGGCCTATTGCTGTCCTGATGGAAGCCTCCGGCAGTGGTACCCTGCTTACTGGGCTGATTTCTGGTAGAAGCATTGCTGGAAGTCACTGTAGCCCGCTGCTGATGGTCCATCATCTGCTGCATCCCCTGCCTGTCCTCAGGTGAGGTGGGAGCTCCTCCAGCACCCTGGCTTGCTCCACCGCCACCTCCACCGCCACCACCGCCGCCGCCACCGCCACCCTTGCCCTTGCGCTTGCCGGGCTTGTGGCGCTTCTTCTTGGCCTGTATGGCGAGCACCCGCCTGTTAACGTCGGTCTTGCTATTCATCTCCTCCTCGTGCCCGCCGTCGCTGCCGCTGCCGCCGCTCGCCTCTTCCTCGTCTTGCCCGATGCCCCGTTGTTCCACCGCGGTGCCGACTCCCGGACGACAACTACGTGCGCTCGCGCGGGTAGACGACGACGACGACCACGACGATGCTGCTGCTGCTCCTTATACACCGCCGCACGCACTGGCGCGCGCTCTGTTGTTATCGTGCTGCTACGCCGCCGCTGTGGCTGCTGCTGCTGGTGAAGATGATCGCATGTCCTCGACGATGGCGTGCGCGCGGGGACGATGGACTTTTCGAGAGACAGAGAAAGAGAGAGGAAGAGAAAGAGAGACAGAGACGACGACGAGCGTGCGTATCTGTGCCTATGTGCGCGCGCTCTCTCGTACTGCCCCTGCGTAAGTGTGTATCAGTGTGTGTATATGTAGGTACTATAGAATATATAGTGGTAGCGCGCAAGAGAGAGAGAGAGATAGAAGACGAACGAACGAGCGAATTACGGTAGGAGAATGATAGGAGAGAGAGAGAGAGAGAGACAGAATCGCGAGGAGTAGGTATATGCTAGCAGCGGCACACCGCGCGCGCGATATTGGAGCGCGAGAGCCAGGCCCGTCGAGATCGGTGGCGTCATCTGACGCGCGAACTACTTTTGTTTCGTTTCGCGCAGCTGCGCGCGGCCGCCTTTTTTCCGATGCGATGGAGCTAGGATAAACAAAGGTTGTTGGGTGGGTTGACGGGCACGCCGCCCAGCCACCTCGTAATAATAACCGCACGATAGGCTAAACTGTCTATAATCGATCTTAGGCGCGGTATTGTCACAATATATGTATATGCGTTGTGGGCGATGTAGTTTATTAAGGTTAGGATGCGGAAGACGGAATATAAATTTTGGAGCGATTTGCGCAGATATGTCTGCGAAAAGGGAGTTTGATATGTGTAGGAATGACGGTCACGGAAACGGGAGTCCAATGACGAGAACGCCGCACGCTCCGTTCTTTTTGTTTTTATTTTTAGGATATAACCGCTTTAATATGCCGTATATATAAGATGTATGTATATGATATGAATAATCTACGCCGTTCGTTTTATAGCCGTGTATTTTGAATTTCAAATGCGGGACGTCGATATATGGAAGTTGGTATATATATAAGTAGCGATTAGGAGGCCTGTGATGGCTGTGATTGAAATGCGGCGGGTTTAGGGGATGCGGATAGGGTGCGTGATGTGTGAAGTGGTTCGGGGAAGTTTTGATTAGGTGACTTGATAAGGACTTTACTACTTGCAGTACTTGGGACTTGGGAGTGTCTTGTACAATGTCACTGTTGCCACTGATACTAATAATGAAAGTGATCAATGTTTGGATGAAATTTTTAAACCGCACGTTTAATTAGAAACAATGTTTACAATTTTACATTTATAAATTGCATAGTTGTATCTTGTGTACGAGTGCGATGAATTTTTATAGCTAATCTTTAAGGCAATACTTATGTTCACTTAAAGCAAATATAATTAGAATGAAAATGTAGATAAAGCGATGGTAACTATATTCGTTGGTTAATTGAAACAAACAATTTTACCTTCCGCACTATCTAGGTACCCCCTATACTACCGTAGATCTATACGTTCGCTGGACTAAATTAAGCGAATTGTTTTAATACATATATACATACTTACGATCATTTTGAAGACAGTTATTAGTAATATTAAATCTTTATTGGGATAATCTTTATCATTGGCTTTTTATTCTTACAAACTTTTGAATTTTCGCGCTATCTACTTTCACGTCACTTCACCATTTCAATGACGTGTTATCTGACGGGTCATAAAATTTCATTTTACAACAGTAATCAGTATAAATAAAACAACAAACCTTATCCATAACACAAAAAATACCTACTTAAAGCTCTTAAAACTTCATCAGAACCAAAATCCATCTCAACATTTCTTCGCAATCATCATCTTCATCCCAAAGATACTTCAAATCTTGAGGTCACGTTACCCTACAAACTCAAACACACCTTCGTCACGCCGAAGCAATTTTCCACTAATCGGAAATCGGCTCTCGGCTGTGAAAATGGCGCTTCCGCTCGTCTGTTCCTCGTGGGATCGTAGCCAAGCCAAGCGCACGATTTCCGGCACAGATGCCCACATGGTTGGCGTGTGCGCTGTGCCGAGTGCCGACGATCGCGAAATAATGAACGCGGCGATGCTTTGAAGCCTCGTCGTCGTTTGCTTTTCTATTGAAATCCGCTGAAAAATCAGGACGCGATCATGGTAAGGGTGCTTTATAATTATAAAATAGTATTGAGGCTGAGGAGTTTATTTGTGTTTGTAAATAGAGGGTTTGTTGGGGGATAACCTATATCGACGTCAGCATGTGTCAATTGAACACGTTGTAAACATAAAGTGCAATGTGTTTGTTCAGGATACTATATTATTTTTTTGTTTTTGGTTCGGTAGATTTTGTTACTAATTGTAAACAGTAAAGGGATTTGTTTACACTTGTTTATTGTAGTTTTTGTTTACATAACCTATAAAACATGGATTTGCATTGTTTTCATTCATTTACGCTGTAAACAAACAACATATTGTAATTTCATGAAATTATTTATTTAATTAACTTCTGTTTTTTAATTTCAGTCGAAGTTCTTTGTACTCTATGAGCATGCCGCAGGCTACTCCCTTTTCTCTGTCAAGGAGTTTGAGGAGGTGGGCATGCTACTGCCCCAGGTTGAGGCATCAGTCACAGATTTGTCTCGCTTCAACCAGGTGGTCAAGCTTGTTGGTTTCTCACCTTTTAAAACTGCCCTGACTGCTCTGGAGAACATAAACAGTATATCTGAAGGTATTGTGCCTGAAGATTTAAAGCTGTTTTTGGATACCAATGTGCCCAAGGCAGGAAAGAAGGAAAAAGTTGTCCTGGGAATTGCTGATCCTAAGCTTGGTGCCAGTATCACAGAGGCTTTGGATATTAAGTGTGATCACACTGGAGCTGTACCTGAAATCATTCGTGGAATCAGGTTCCACTTCCACAACTTAGTGAAGGGCTTCACAGCTAAGAGTTCAGGTGTTGCACAATTAGGTTTAGGTCACAGTTATTCCAGAGCCAAAGTCAAGTTCAATGTTAACAGAGTAGATAATATGATTATTCAGAGTATAGCTCTATTGGATCAGCTCGACAAAGATGTCAACACGTTCAGCATGCGTATTAGGTAATTAAAATATTTTTTATACTTTTCCAATTCAGATATTGTAATAAACATTTATAATATATGACTATTTTCTGTGTTTATAAATTTATATATTATTTTCTAGAGAGTGGTACAGTTATCACTTCCCAGAGCTTGTCAAAATTGTACCTGATAATTACATGTATTCAAAAGTAGCCCAACTTATTAAAAACAGAAAAGAGTTGAACCAAGATAAACTAGAGGGTTTGGAAGAAATTGTTATGGACAGTGCAAAGGCTCAAGCTATCATCGATGCTTCAAAATCTTCAATGGGAATGGACATCAGTCCCATTGATCTCATGAACATTGATATGTTTGCCAGTCGAGTTATATCCTTGGCTGACTATCGGAGAGAACTGGCTGAGTATTTGAGAGCAAAGATGGCTGGAGTAGCTCCCAACCTGGCAACCCTGATTGGTGACCAAGTAGGTGCTCGTCTCATTGCACATGCAGGATCACTCACTAATCTGGCCAAATATCCAGCATCAACTGTTCAGATATTAGGTAATTACCGAATCATTAAACTTATGAAAATTTCAAAATGTATCTAATAATTTGATTACAATTTTTTTATTCTAATAAATCTCACTTTTTTTCGTCTTTAGGTGCTGAAAAAGCTTTATTCAGAGCATTGAAAACGAGAGGTAACACGCCTAAATACGGTTTGTTGTTCCACTCGACGTTCATTGGACGAGCAGGAGCTAAAAACAAGGGTAGAATCTCGAGGTATCTGGCTAATAAGTGTTCGATTGCCTCCAGGATTGATTGCTTTACTGAAACGCCATGCAATATTTTTGGTGAAAAACTTCGTCAGCAGGTGAGTTAAAAATAGCCAAAAAATTTTGATGTAAAATATTCTGATTACTTAATACATTAATTTATACTAATCAAAATTTTCATAACAGGTGGAAGATAGGCTCAAATTCTATGAAACTGGCGATGTTCCCAAGAAAAACATCGAAGTTATGCAAGAGGCTATTGAGGAAGCTTCCCATATAATACCTACAACAGAAGAGGAAGCTCCGAAAAAGAAAAAGAAGAAGGACAAAAAACGAAAGAGTGAAGCTCTGGAAAATGGTGATGCAAATGGTACTGTTGAGAATGGACAGAATGGCGATGCCATGGAAGTTAATGGAGAAGAAGAAACTCCAAAGAAAAAAAAGAAAAAGAGGAAGTCAAAAAGTCATGCTGAAGATGAATAAATGCATTAAAATATTTGCCCTGTAGAGAGATTTTTATGCAAAGTTTTATGGTTTATACTTTTTAAGTATTGTAGGACTTTCTTTAGATATATATGCAAAAATATTTTTACAAAACTTATATTCATTTTAACCATAAAAATATTTCTATCAGGGATAGTTTAAGAGAGCGTAAACTTTCTGTGAAAGTTTCACAGTCCATTCTTCACTTTATAAATGTAAATATGCTTTTTGTTACATCTTCTATACTGGCAGTTCGTCAATCAAAATATAGGTATTCAGAAATTTATGAAAGCAAAAGTTTCTAAGATTTGATGCAACTAAAAATTATCAACTACAGAATTTTTTTATAACTCTGACATTTTGATCGGCAACATACATTTTTTCATACAATGTAAAAATAAACGATTGTTATAAAATAAAATAAGTTAAAATTGTGACATGAGAATTAAAAAAAAAAATATCGCATTTAGTAAACAGAAGACACATAATGTTTTTCATATTTCTATATTAATAATAAAATAAAAAGGTTGAAACTTCTGTTTGGTTCAATATTAAAAATTATTAAAGTATTTTAAGAAAAAAAATAAAAATTTTGGGAACATTTAGATATTTGGTTGGCGTAAAAATATATTTTCTATTAATTATATTTTTCACAAGTGTGATTTTTATTGTTGAATCAATAAAAAAATGTTTTTCAGTAAAATTATTAACTCTTTATTTCGAAATAATAAAACATCGAAAAATTGCAAAATATAACATTTTCATTCAGTGTTATCGAATTACTAAAGTGTAAAAATTTGTTTATCAAATATCTGAAACAACAAAATGAAAATAAAACTCTTAATAATTATTACCAGCACCAATGAGCATTTAATGAAGACATAGCTATACTGCAACATAGGTATAAATACTTAAAACAATAATTACAATTCTTAATTAGTAAATCTTACACTAGACAAAAAGTTTAATAAGCTGCATCAAGTTACATTTTCGTATTTTATCTTCTCTCGACAGTTACTTCCATCAGAAATGACTCTAATTGGTAATTACAGAAAAACTTCGTCTCGATTACAGGAATAACGTTTTCTATTACTTAATTATTTATACAGCTTTTGCCATTTTGACTCTCGTATTTACAAATAAGAACTTCGTGAAACCAAGATAATACATCATAACAGTTAACAGCTGAAGTTTCAGTCTCGTTTTCGAGGTTTCCAATTGCAATTCAAGAGGATATTTATTTATATTCCATGTCAGTGAAAATTTCTTTTTTATTTCGTTTTTACTCTTTAGTTTTCATTATTCAAGACAATTTTATTATTCACGTTCGTCAACGCAAGTATTACGGTATAGCTAAAAATTCACCTACACGCGTACTTTGCCTAGTAAACGCGACGTATGCTGACTTTGCCACTTGTCCCGGCCCCCCGACGAAACAACACTAAAAGATCGTCACGAGGCAGTCGGGGAGTCAAGCGGCGAAGCACGTAATAACAAAACAGATAAAACGGATTCCTTATATATCTTAAAAAAAAAGACAAAAAATATATCTTGAATATGATTATAACTTGGCAAACCTAGCTTTTATTTCAATGCTTAAGTCTATTAATTATCTTTTAAAATGATGTGTTTCCATTGTAATTCATTTGTAATCTCCTGCGAACGATATGCATTTTATGTTTATTTTTCATTTTGTTTTTTCACTCTCAACCTTTGAGTTTGGGTCGCTAGTGCGCGTCTGCGTGTATATACGTAACTATACACTTGAAGGGTAAGGGGATTCGATTTTACAAAATAAAACGCGATCGTGCAAATACATCCTTCGAAAAAGTATCAACAGAAAAGACTGTATTCATGTACGATTAAAAACATTCAACTATCTATTCCGTACTAACGTTTTGTGCACCGAGCGTCGACGCAACCTCACTCGAACGTTTTTCTTCCGTCGAAGTCACTCTCTCCCCCTCTCGCTCTTGACCATGATTTTTTTATACTTAATTATAATACACTTGTGATTTTCAATAATTCTTGTCGAATCGGAATATCATACTTCGGTTTTCCTAAAATTTCTAATAAACAGTTAAAACCTCTCCTTTTTACACGTTTCGCTCTATGTACACAAAGTAACATATTCGATATCTTAAAGTTATAGAAAAGCATCTTAATTTAAAATGCAAAAATTGGCATCAAAGACTCGTTAATGGTATTTATTTTGAAAAAATTTAATTTTTATCCTCGCATCACATTTTTTCTCGGCATCTCGTATCCGTTTAATTTACTAGAAAATTCGTTAAAATAAACTTTAAAAATATAAAAATTAAACTTTTCAAAATATACACGTTCTTCCTTTAACACTAAATTAGCATTAACATTGCAGTTGTGAAAATGCTTCACATTAAGACTACTACACGATTCCATTTAAAAGTCACTATAGGGGAACTCACTGATCACATTATTATATTCATACCATTCGGTTAAAAGGGGTAAAATTCTTGAAAATCACACGTATACATGACTTTTAAAGTGTTTTAAAATTGTTTTTCAGGTTTACCGCAACCATGTTTAATAATTTTTTTTTCTGATTTTCTTATTAATTTTTTTTTATACATTATGCATTTTTGGTGCAAAAGTAGAGGTTCAACTCGGGGAAGCACATTATTATTCATTACTTATTATTAAGTCTGTTCATTCAACTTCAAACGACATACTTTACAACAGTATGACTGTTTTTATTTTAAAATCTACGTTTCCTCTGGCTTTACTCTTTTTGTCTCTCATTATCATCTCCACCCTTTTATTTTCTCTCTCTTTCTCTCAGCTTGCAAAAGAACTGACATTGTGTACAACGGAAAGGCGAGAGATAAAACTGATTCATCTATCTTTCTCTCTTTCTCTCTCTCGCTCCTTCGCTTTCTTTTTACAATATGTATATAAAATTTGCAGAGCATCTGTCCCACCTTCTCGCATCTGTACAACTTTTGCGATGACCCGTAACACGTTTTGAAGCTGCTAACTATAGCCTCCACTCAATCGTTCGACGCGAAATGCTTTTCCGTTAACTGTTGAATTCCAGTTCACCCTGATTGTTATCCTGGTATTTGTCTTTTGTTTTGTGTCTTTTTTTTCTGTTATTCGTCTCTTGAGAGTGGCACTGATGGAAAGTTAGGAATGTGATATAGATAAGGCATTTTCTTCGCTACTCATCGGCTTGCTTGAGAATCATTGAAATGCAGGAAAGAATGTTGCGTTGGGTTGCTGCTGCTGCAGCGGCGAAGTGAAGCCCATCGTTGGCATAGCTATAAACGAAAATTTGTTGTTAGTGTCATATTCTATTTAACTCTTTCACCTTTACCACTACTTCCTTGAAGACTATTTTATACCATATACAGTTGTTAAGAATTTATTTGTATATTTTCTGGTTAAATAAATAAATAAATAAAATAACGGCAAATGAGAATCTAAAAAAAAAAAAAAAAAATTAAACTAAACTACCTAATTTAAAACTCAATACAACGAGGTTCTCTACAATCGATTTTTTACCATCAGACAAAATTTTATAATATCAAATGTTACAATTGAAATCAGCTAGATTTCACTTTTATAGCACCAAAACTTTCTATTCTAGTAAAAATATGATTTTACTCACCGAGCGGCGGTCGAACCTGATGCTGCGGGCTGTTACTCGCCAGCTGGTTCATTGTGGGCGCCGGGCCGCTCTGCTTCGTCTTGCTGCCCATGATGTTGTCCAGATCGATGTTCAAACCGGCGCCCTTCCACGTCGAGCCCACTTGTTGCTGTTGCTGCTGCGAGTGTGCTGCGTTCATCTGGTTCTTCATGTCCGAGGCGCTGATTGGCGTAAGTGGTGCTGCACCTGCGTGTTTACGTCCGAAATTGTATAATTATATGTTTAGGCTTCAGCGAGAGTTTGGATTAGTGCGTGATGGTTAGTGAAGAATGAAAAATCTGGGTTTATTAGCAAAATAAGATTTATTCAATATGTATTGTGTGTATTGTGTGTATTCAATATGTATTGTGCATGATTTTGTGGCAAGTGTTATGGTACAGTCGTGATGAAAATATTTGGTTATGACTAAAATAGAAAAATGGAATTTGTACATGGCTACTGAGGCAATTTTACAGTCCCTTAGCGTTATAAATTCAAAGTTATACAAAATACGTATAAAAAATCTCTCAGCGCAATAATATCCTCTATATTACAAGTACAACATTTTCTTCTGTAAAGGAACAGACAAATAACGAACTATATTCGTCGCTGTAAAGCTATTCAACACTTTAAGTAAATCAAAAACTCGTAGAGTTTCTAACATAGCTATCCTCATTACCCACACATATCTTAAACTATGCAATAAAGCTCATAACCATCCTCCCCAGGTCTGATCTTTATCCTCAGCCTTGGACCAGCCCCTGCATGATCGAGTCCACCAGGTACATCACATGTCTCCCCAGCTCCTTGCAATCGCTATCCGGATCGCCTTTGAACGTGTTTTGACTGACTCCCAGCAGCCACTCCCTGATCTCCGCAATCGCGCCGAGCATCTCGCTTCTGAGCACAAACTCCGGCACACTGAGCAGCACAGCCGCGACGCATTTCATCACTGCAAGACGTACTTTGCCCTCATCGTGGTACCTCAGCGTCCAGGCTAATTCCAGCACCTCTTTGCCCATCTTCGCCGCTACCGTGCAATTCTGCGCAGCGTTCATGATGACGGACAAAGTTTCCAGGAAGCGCGTGAGTAAAATGTTCTCCTGGTCACGGTAGCTGCGGGGAAGCTCGTACATGAAGCTGCGGTTGGCGCTGGAGAAACCGTAGATGAGAGGGTAGAAAAAGGAAGAGACGAAGTTGCCGAACTTGTTCACGGTGGTTTTAGCCAGTTTCGTAGCGTGCGCAAAGTGACGGGTGTTGGTGGATATCCTGCGCTGGACTATCTCGCGCCAGTCCACCGATGGCGTAGACTCGTCGATTGGATAGTCAAAGTCGTCATCGTACAGGGTCTCGTACTTCTTCGATTTGTCTGTCTCGATAAACAAGCTTACAGGTTTCGACAGTTTCTTCCTCTTCACGAGGACCTTACCCTCCTCGTCGTCCGTGGCTATTTCCAAAGCAGACAGTCTTCTCGCAGACTCGCAGAGGATATCGAGCATAAGCATCCTCTGCTGCACGGAGTACTTGGACAGCTCGGAATGGAACTCCTTACAGATATACTCGGCCGTTGGGTTCGGGTGCGTTGTCACCACAGCGACGCAGGCCTTAAACGTCAGCGCCTCGAAATTATCCACGGAGCATTTCTCAGTCAGGTTCATGAAGATCTCGAGGAGCTCGCAGGCAAAACTTGCGTCGTCATTGGGAAGCTGCGCGAGGATTAGTTCCTCACTGACGCGGAGGGTTTGCTCAAAGATGTCAGCGTCTTCTTCGCCCTTCGGTTCGCCATTGACGAGGTTGTCGCGGAGGTCGCGGAGATAGAGAGGTTTGAGCTTTTCTTTCTGATCGACGTCGTTCGACATGTCGTAAGGAACTAGGTCGTCGTCGCTGTCAAGGTCCTCGACAGCTTCAAAGGTGGTTGATTGAAGTTTGATTGATTCCTTTAATATTGTCAAGGCATTCTTTGATTGTGAGGCGATGATGTCTGTTGGTTTAGGTTCAAAGGCACTTTTCAAAATTTTGCATTCCACTCCTAATTCATACACTTTCTTACTTCCCACATTCGAAAACTCCATTTCTCCAACGACCAATTCCACATCCACATCCATCTTTTCCTGCCTATCCCTAATCTCCAACTTCCTCAACAGCTCCACCATTGCCAGCGCGCTCTTCGCCATTCCGTCGTACTCAAACTTCAGTTTCTCCACTTCTCCTGCATTGATCAACACCTCCGTCAGCACTTCCCCAGTTACCATACCAACAGCTCTAATTTCAACCTCGGTCGAGCCCAGATGCGTGGGTATACCCGAGAACACGAGTTTCACCATCTCGTCGCGTTCGGTCGGCGTTAGATGACTCCTCGTCGCCCTTACGGCTAAGATTATGATTTTCGTGATATACAGATGCTGGTCGAAGGTCGCATGGTTCAGTGCGCTCTTGTCACCCCAGATATCGAGCAGCTTCGTAACTAGCTTCACTAAGATTCTGTCGTCGCTGGTTTGGGCATACAGAAGGTACGAGACCAAATTGTTGAGCAGATTGTCGTCCTTGTACCAGGACATCAAGGGGATTCTAATGGTGAGCGTGTGGCGCCAGTTGTCGTTGGCCGATAATTTGTCAAAGACTTTCGGCGTGAACTTGCTATGCTTTAGGAACAGAACTGCGATAGATTCCACGCTGTGCGAATCGACGTCAGCTAGAATTTTGTACAGAAAGTTTTGCAAATCGTTGGTATTTGGTAAGCACCATTCCATTAAGATATCCACCAATGACACGAGGTCATCTGAATTCAAAAGTAGGAACATTTTACTGAGCAGCATTGAAATGATCCTTGTATCGACCTCTACTTTCTGAATACAACGAGCTTCGTTGAGAAAGTAAATAGCCCGGGCTATGTGAAAGCTAAGCACGTTCGTAAAGTTTCTCAGCTTGAACGTATCTAATAGCTTCCTCTGCATCTTATTAGCCACCCTGTTCGGCAAGGACACTACGATCTGAATGATACCCTGCCAGATTTCATCTTCCGTGCTTTTCTCTAGCTCGCTGACACCAGCTACTCGACTGGACGTAACGATAGCCGACAGCAAAGCGTCGCTCATCACCAGCTCCTCCAAAAGCATCCCGTAACACTTGATGACCCTCTCGTCCTCCGCCACCTTCATCCCCTGCGTTAGCGCAAGTAACGTTTCGTTCACCAGCTGGCAATCCGCACCATCCACCACGAACAGCCCACGCACAGCAGTGTCCGACATCGGCCAATGGGCGTCAAATACCTCCGTCAGACTTTCCAGCACTCGGCTGTATGCTATAACATCCACCTTACAATCCGTCTCGTCATCGTCACCAACGAATTTTTGAGGGGTCAGCGGTCCGGGTAGAAACTTGGAGTACTCGAGTATCTCGACTTGGAGCCTCTTCAGTGCGGCTTGGCTCTTGTTAGCGGCGATTGTGCGGAGGGACTCCAAGAGCCGGTCGCTTACGCGCCTCTCGAGGTTGCTGCGAGCTGTAAGGAAAGGCTGACTTGGCGGCATTATACGAAGACGCGGACTTAGGTTATCGCTTTTTTTCACGCAGGACGCATGTCGCGAAAGAAAGAAGAGAGAAGATGAAGGTAGGAGAATGGAGATGTGCAATGTGATAGGTCTACCAGTATTTAACGTTTTTGACAGACAGAAATTAAAATGAAAACATTTTCATTAACTAAATAATGGGAAGAGCTCAGTTAAGACCCGAAAGAGGCAGCAGTTATAAAAAAAAACTAAAAGTAGATAAAGGATAGTTTTAATTCTCTTCTCTGACAAATGCTGAAAAAGTTTTTTAATTTTTCCTAAAAATTACTCTGTTCAAAAAAATGTTTTAGTTTTAATTTTAATTTCGGTAGTCTTTTCAAGCATTATGCACTTTTTCAGTTACATATTTTCCCATGTCCATGAATAATGTTGCAGAAAAAAATTAAATACTGATACAAGAGTAAGGTAGATTCGTGCAAAGCTGCTTACCTGAATTACTGAACAGGCTCTCGGGGTCCGAGTTGAAAAGGTTTGCGTTGTTCATGTTATTCGTCTGGCCCATCGTCGGCGCGATCGGAGCGTTGAAACCGGCCAAGTCGGATAGTAAGTCGGTATTCGACATTGCTGAAAAAATGAAAATGTCATTAATTTTATATTCAATGTATCTCATCGCATATGCTTTATCGACATAGTCCACAAAAGAACATTTGAGAAAGGGTCAAAGTCTATTAAAGTTTCTATTCGATAACCAAAGCTCTTATCGATTACTGAAAACATAATTCCAGTAATAAATTAATTGTATAAAAACTTTGATACCCCTTCACTCATTCTTTCGCACCCCACGTTTCTATCCAACATAAAAACCCCACTCACTGGTATTATTATTGCTATTATTGATGCTCTGCGGCTGGCCGGCATCCACGTTGAAGAGATCATTGCCACCACCCCCGAATCCGGTGTTCGCCGTCGTGCTCAACGGCGTCATGAGATTATCCGCCATGGGATTCCCGATATTCGGAATCGTCGCGCCTAGCAGCGATATCTGCGGCTGCTGCGTCGCTTGAGGTTGGGAGGTAATAGTGAGGCTGGAGTCGAAAGCGGACGTGAAGTCGGCGAACTCATCACCACCTCCATCTTTAGTTTTGGAGATGAGAGGTGGTACAGTAGTGGCGGCTGTATTAGTGGTAGCGGTGGTGGCACCGAAGGCTGAGGTGAAGTCGCCAAAGTCGGCGTTCGGGGCAGCAGCGGAGGTGGCCAGCGGCACGTAGTTCTCGGCGCGAGGGTTGAAGTCGTCGTCGGCCACGTCCGACGTCGTGTTGCCTGGAATACAGAGAAAGAAGAGTTTGGTTATAAGCGTTGATGTGAGGTGTGATATTTCGGTCAGAATAATAATCGAGAATAACTTATTGATTTATGAACGCGAGGAGATATTAATGACGGTCGAACGAAAATAGCCCCTGTTGTTATAACGTTAAATGCGCGTACATGATTTGATAAAATTAACGGCGATTGAAATATCAGGTCATAAAAAAATGCTTTCATAATATCATTACGTTATATTTGAAGTAGATTAAGATCTGGTTGTAGTAACGTAGTAAAACCTTACTTTTAGCTCTTATTGCATTTCAGTAGGTACTATATTTAACTCGCGCTCTGGAAACATGAGTCGCGAATGTAACTGTTACATTACTTATAATAAATATTACAAAGTTTGCGAACAATTGATTTACAATATTTTATTTTTTTTATTTAAATTTCAGCCTTATAGAATTCAAAATTTATTCTTACCACATAATAATATCGAATAATTCACTCATTCAGAATAGCCTTTTTGAACCACAAAAAAAAAAAAAAAAAAAAAAAAAAAAAAAAAAAAAAAAAAAAAAAAAAAAAAAAAAAAAAAAAAAAAAAAAAAAAAAAAAAAAAAAAAAAAACGCTTCGATCCAACTATACCTGTACCGTTATCATTCTGCGAGTCGAATATATCATTCAGTATGTCGTTCTGACTCCTCTGCGGCTGCGCCGGTGGCTGTTTCACCGGGGACGTCATGAGGTTGGCCTGCGGCTGCTGCGTTATCTGCTGCTGCTGATGATCCTTGCCGTAGTTAGCCGCGGCTCCAAGATCGACCTTCTTGATGGGCCTCTGGGCCCTGGCAGGTGAGCGGTTCGTCACGGGTGACGCAGCCGTCGTCTTCACTGTCGTCACAGTTACCGAGCTGGTGGCCTCCGTCGTGTCACGGTATTCGCGACGTTCGCCCACTGCTCCCGGACTCTTGCGTGGACTGGTGTGGTGGCCGCTGGTCTCGACATCCGAGTCCTCGCGCTCGCCGTCGTCGCTGTAATGGTGTGTTAGTTAGTTAGTTATTGAAAGATGTAATGACTGATTTAATTTTATGTAATAGTTAACGATGGCTATGCTATTGGCATGGTTTTGTTATATAATGAGAAATTTGCTTTCTTTTGAACCTTTTAAGGGAAAATGTCGTTATACTTATTGGCTTTTACTATTAAGTTACGCAAAGATCAAAGGAATCGATTTTTAATATCAAGGAGCGCTGTTGCAAGCGCCTGTCGGGAGTTGCCCGGAGCCGCAATGTCTTTGTAGTTTAAAGTCCATTTTTATATGTATTTTAGAGAGAAAGTCTGTAAATAATTAACTTGGAGAAGTTCAGTCGCTGAGTCGTTTACACTGATAGCTTGTATAACGGAAGAACAAAGTTTGCTTTTTAAGTGATTATACAAAAAATCTTTAAATGACTATATTTTGAAATATGCTATTTTTTCCTATTAATTAACCTAATAAGACCAAAATAATGTCAATCGATTGTAATGTCGAAATTCAAATGAAATATATACTTTACTATACACTGATAACGTCATTTCCTTTCAAAATGTCGAAAACTTATCAATATTCCAGCCTTAAACAAAGAATTAACCGAAAAATATTATATCAGCTGTTTTTACATTTCTATTATATCATTCAGCATGTAATCGAAAGAACAAAACATGCCAAATATATTTATATGCGCTACTCGCCCAACCCACGATTGTAAAATACTCTCCTCATGACTTGCCACACACACACACTTCGAATACCGTCGATATTTTTACGACCTATCGTTTTAGAAGAATTCGAGTATACGATAATATTGAAACAGCGTATAGGCCAATTCGGCCCGCGGCGCGCGAGCCTTTCGATACTAATGTAGGTAAATACAAAGTAAACGATTCGCTATCTTATCTGTCAGTCACACACATATATATAGATAAAAATAATGTACAGTGCGTGAGTACTCGACTCGCCGTTGCGCGCATCGTAATTTTTTCATACAGCTACTGCATGTTTTATTTATATATTATTATTATATTTGCCTCGCATCCTTTCCGTGAGTTATGGAAGCGATGGCGGATATGTTGAACCTACATTTTTATAGATCAGCGCGGGAAAGACTGAATTGGATTGAGCTCATTTATATGAAATTCATGAGGTAACACGAAACGAGTCTCTTATCTCGCGATGATAAAGAAAAAATAGACACGACACGGTGCACTGGAATCAATATATATACATAGTTCTGTGCCGAGTATAAAAACTGGTCCGATGAGTTGGAAAAAGTTGTACCAAACGTTTTCCGATTGACATTTATTTTTTTGCCTTTCTTTTCAATTTGCGAACTGCTAATAGTATTTCGTACTTGTGGAAGTCGAAGGGAATCAATACAAATGATCATGCAACGCCTTGAAGCATATATATATATATATATAAAATGTATGGTTTAAAAGTCAAACTCCTTACATAAAGTAATTACGTAATTGCAGCGCTTGACAAGAGATCCCGATGTACTGCATTTAATACCTTAATCGCGGACGGAGGCGATAACTGTCGACGATATCATCGGCAAATAGAAATTTCGAAGCGCGAAATTCGCTTTCCGGTTCTCGCGTGTATAACTTGCGAACCTGTTGGACTTTTTTTTCTGCACTAAGTATACTTGTTGAGTACAGTGGGAAGAAGAATTTGGCTGGCATTGCAAATGCGTTTCTTCGTGATTAAGTGGTTTCTAAAAGTCGATGAAATCGAAATAGATTCTATTTATTCGAAGAAACTACAAAAATATTCAGTATGTTTACGAAAAAATCTGATAAACTTTGACGTCAATAGTGGTTATTGTGAAAGTAAATATTGTAAACATGATTTACAAAAGATAAAAAATAATGAATTATAGAAATATTGCAATTCAGCTGCTATGAATGCATACGTGTACTTCTATTTCCATAAAAAATAGTCAGTTATTTATGTCTTTTAGTTTTTTACATTTAAATTATTAATCCTAATCTTTCAACGCTTTCGACCTGTTTTTTTCACTGTAGAAATAACTGGAAAAAAAAAATTATTCGGAATGAAAAATGAAAAAAAGTAATATTCGTCAAATCCGTCACAGTTCCAGTTCTTATCGCTTTTTCATAAGCTGTTATGCATCCTTTTAACAAAGAAAAATCTGTTGTTCAACGTAAGAAGTATGAATTATTCAACACCTTCGCCGCGATACGAGCCACACATCACTCTCTGTACTATTTTGCAAAATTCAACTTTTGTTATTTTTACATACAGCGTATCTGCCAGTTATTATTTATCTTGTCAAAACTCTAATAAAGTAAAATAATATCTAAAAAGAAAAAAGAAATTGTTCTATTATACAGCAAAAGTGTTAATTGTCAACTTTCCTATTTTCTATTTTCTCCTCAACCATCAAAATCAAAAGCCCACACTGCACTCACCTGTTATTCGCATCCTCGAATCCCTTCGGCCTGTTCTCCCTGTCCCACTCGCTGTGTCCATCACCTCCACTAGTTCCCCTATTCCCCTGCCACTTGGGATTGTCCATCCAGCGTTCAGGTCCCATACCCCCGGGTCCGCTGCCAATCGCTGCCATCATCCCACCGCGGACTCCCATCGCCTCGCTCGACATCCCGATATACTTGTCCTTGTTCTTCTTGGCCTTTTTGCGCTCCTCGCGCAGTTTGTCGTCGTCCTGGATAAAGTCGATAAGCTCGCGCACCTTGTGCCTGATGTTGATGCCCTGGTCTTTGCCGAATTCGTCGATGTACGAGTAGTTCTCCAGGGAGCGCAGGTCGTAGATGTGCTCACGTGACGAGGTTACCACCCGCTCCGAGCCGTTGCGCACGAGGTAGTTCAGCAGAAGAAGCGACTGTGGGTGGAAGGAAGAAGAAGAGTTATTGGGTGAGAAAGTTTCGAGACGTGGAGTTTGAGTTCGATTTATATATAGGGCTGAGGGAAGTTTCGAGTTTAGAGCCGTTGCGGTTTGTGGTCGAGGGTTTTAAAGTGTAAAGGATTTGGAGACTCTATGGGGAAAATTGATGAGAGGTTAAAGTGAAAAATAGTTTTTGATTTTCAAATATAGTTCAATGGCACTGGTATCATAAGTATTTTCTTTTTTTACAAAGTATATCACGTTGAAGAAGAAATAAAAATAATAAACTTTATCTTACAAGATAAGTTAAAGTTAATTTTAATTTTATAAGACTTGTTCCTAGCTAGATAACAACCGTTTATTGCTGAATCTCCTTTAGTATAGAGGCACGATTATTTTTTAGGCGCAGTCGATAAAGTCTTCAAATTTTTAATAAAACAATCTAACATGTGATAAAATACATGGTATAAAATATTGTTATCTACATTTTTATCATTTATTTGTATATAGATTCAATCCACGAAACTTCTAGAGTCTAATCTATGACTCATTTATCCAAAGCATAAATAAATATTTTACAAACACTGTATTACTCTATAAATAATGCATTAATAATGCATTAATAAAGCATTTGTAAACATTATCGTATAGAGCCGAGTATACGCGCACCGACGATAGATTTATAAATTATCATGCATACCTAATTCATATAGCTATACAAATTAACGATAAAAATTTTGCAAGAGGAAAATCGCATATATTAATAAAGTAAAAGCAAAAAACATATATAAGAATCGATAAGAAAGTTATTTTTCCGGCGGCACTTAAAAATCAATACCCACTCGCGGAAATCTACGCAATTTTCCGTTTCGATCATTAAACTGCGCGCGGAGGCTCGTAAAAGCTGAGAGAAATAATCACGGCATTTTTATCGCGAGCTTCTAATAATGTGGCAATAGAAAAATCTTCGTCATTGATGGCTTCTTATAATGGCGCTAACAAATACAATATAATTTCGATGGCATTCCTGATCTCTTTTGACGAAAATAAATTAGGTTCGAACGTGAAAATGAAATATCGCGCCAGCGAATTGACACGTGTATGTCACTCGGCAGTAGAATGATTAATTATAAGCAATTATTTTTCAATTTTTATATGCGAGCTCGTGACGTTCGTACATATAATAAAGCGCTGCGACTGCGTATGAATGAAACGGTATAGAGAAAATTATTGAATATTGATTTCTGCTTTTGTGTTATTAGCTCGTATTCACGTGAAATTTGAACTTTGAAGCACAATTACTTTTGCCGATATATTTAATAAGCGTTTGATTGGGAAGGAATTAACTGCAACTGTATATATGTTTATGTATACGAGTATTTGATAATTCCGAAGGAATAAAGTGCAACTGTATATCGACATAAGTACGATAATGGGCCATCCTCATCATTCAATTATCGCCTTTAAGTAGGAAACTAAGTGCGCTAACTGACGCCACAATTATTGACACCAAAATTAGCCGCACGTTTTTCTTCACAATAAGACTGTCTATTCTCTTTTCAATTTGAATTTCAATTATAGAATCAATTTTGCTCCACTTTCGTGAAATTTATTTTTTAGGAAACTTAAAACCGCCTGGAATCTCGATGTCACAGTGATAATGACTCTAAACCCAAACACAAACGTTATCGGAATTGACTTGACATCTTTTCGTTATCTTCAGGATGGATTCAAGTTTTTCAAGTGGGACACACACATACACGGAAATAGATATTATGCCTATATTTGACCAGCCAACACATCGCGGCGCTCGCCTTAATATTCATGCGAACTTTCGTAATAAAAGTTATTTCCAACTGCGCGAAATCGAATATTCACTCGTTTTAATAAGTGACCCGCATAGAAGTCCCGTGTCTAAAAGTTGTTATCGGTTAAGTAACTTCTGCTTTATAGGCGATTCATTGTTAACAATTTACGAGGCGCTCCACTGCATAAATCATGGTGAAAATTAATTTCGGAATATCTACTTCAGTTACCCTCGAAGGAAGCGTTAAATTTTAGTTCGAAAATTACGAAATTACCGAAATCAAGTTAAGTATGTACGTATTACTGAGAGATGATAACGATGTTATATACGGGAATTGTAAATTGATATGAACATTTTGAAATTCGTGTATACGGTCATTGCGTTAACAAGTGGTCAATTAGGGAGAGTTCGTGCTCTCAGTATATTAAATCATGACGAGGGAATTATTATAAAATATTTCCTCATTATTATACACGGTTTTTATAAAATGAGTCAGTTTTTATGTTATTGCCTTAAATAACGTTGTTACAGTTAAAAAAAGATGTACGTATTTTTAAATTTAGTTTACGTTTACTGAGTCAGCGACCTTGCAGCTTTTATTACCTATTATCCCAATTCGCAGAAAAAATTTCTGTAACAGTAAAAAAAGTCCATTGTCCACAACAGACTTAAACCATCTTCCAACTTGACATTTTCCCACCAGTAAAACAACCACAACAACCAAGTATTTCTACCAAGAAAAAGAAAAAACTTCTTCATAATTTCATGCCTTCAACCTCGAAGGTCTAGATCAAGCATCATGATTTTTAAAATTCCACATACGTTACACCATCACATGCCATTGACCTCCAAACGTTAGAAAAAAGGGGAGCCACAGACAGTGAGAAAACACAACGTACTTTGTAAGTGCGCCGCCAGTTGCGCTTGTTCTCCTGCAGCATGCGTTTCCACAGCATCGACATGACTTCCGGGAACTGCTCGTACGTGAAGGTCGCCTGCGCGAGCTCTTGCATCATGGCACCTGGCGCGGACAAAAAAAAGAGAAAAAAGACGCAGTGTGTCAGAAAACAATTTGCTCGGCTGCGCGTGCATGTGTGTGTTTGCGCTGATAAACAGGACCTGTGGGTGTAGCCTGGTAGTTTTGTTTTAACTGTTGATGAAGGATTGTGGTGGGCGGAGAAGGAAAAAGTGGGAAAGTGGAGGGGTGTGGTGAAATTGGCGTGAAGGGAAGTGGGATGACAAATGTCCTGTACTATAGATGTGCGATCCTGATATATTGCTGTTGAAGTGCCGCGGCGATATATTATGCATGAATTTTCCACGATTTTCTACTTTCTTTTACGAGAATTGATTTGTATAATAATTTATTTCTTTTTAATCATTTCTGCAGCTCGAATATTAATAATAATCCTTTATTTGACATTTTTATGGTTTTAAATATTTAATAAATTTTAATACATTATATTCTCTTTGGTGTATGCTCCAATATTATTTGCGAGAAATCAATTGAATATCTATTTGAATAAACTGGGAACGTACTATTTCCAAAATTTTAGTATTTTGTTTTATTATAACTGTATTTTATTTAAGTATAAAAGATAAAGTCGGTAAAAAATTCGTTTCCGATCAAAAATAAAAAAAAAGTTGCATCGCGAGGACACGCCACAATTCTCTCATCGACAGTCTCTAGAATAAAAACCCGGTCTCTCTAAAAATATCCCGGCTCATGCCAATTCTCATTCCAAACCGATAAAAATTCATCGGCCGAATCCCACGTGTCATCGAGCAAAAATCTCGACTCTCTCGTTCACCAGCGCACCTACACACACATGTGTATACACAAAAATGGTAGTAAAGCTTGTTGCTTACCGGTCGGGCCCCAGGCGTCGTCGTTCGTGGCCTCGCGGACCTTCGCCTCCGTGTCCGTGTAGTTCATGACGACGTTCGTCCTGCAATTACAAAAAACACGAGGTGTGCGTCGTTTATTTATATATAAGTAAATCGAGTTCCCACGTGTCGGTGCGGGAATGCGGAATAAGACGGACGCGGGAGCTTCCGAAAAATTTACAAATATAGTTGTGTGTTTGTTTAAGGTCGCTGTGTGCAGTATCATTAAAATTAAATTGAAGCGAATGAAAAAGCCGTTGTTGGGTGATGTCGGAGAGCACTGTATAATTAATTTGCAAGTTTTGCTAGGTTTTTTAAATTGCATGTGTCCGGCATGAATTGTCATTGATAAACACGCCTTTGGTATCATAATAATTAAGCCGTTATTTGGCATTGCAATAAACAGAGTACATTTTTACTTGCTCATATTTACTACTTGTTAGTTTTAATTCATAAATGCATATAAATATCAGACTAAACGAAGAACCAAATTATATACGCCGGTTTTCCGCAATCGTTAAAATATAATCACGAAAAACCTCAAACTTCGCAGAGTTGGAATACCCATCCAGCAAGAAAATCCATTCCGATGACGCATTCAAACTAGCCAGGATTCATCAACCGGCAAAATTATCGCACATTTATACTCCGATTCTCCATAATTATCGACAAACCCACATGTCCCAGGCATCATTTGTCCTTCTCTCTCCGCGCCGGGTGACATAATCACGACACATCGCCCCATTGCGCCAGGAATTCGTGTTACTCAAAACCTCTGTACGGGGGGAATATACAGCAGCCCCGCGGCTAGATCGACTTTCACTCGGCTCACTTGCGAAACCAGCACGTTTCCATGAGTAGGTATATAGGTACCTGCATCGGGAAATCGTCCGTTTGTTCGTGAAAATTGAGCCGATTTGAGAAACCATGTATACGTGTGGGTATGGTAAAGCGGAGACATTAAATCCCGCCCGTGGTGAAAGTAAAAGTATGCTGTAAAATTTTTTTTTCGACGGTGGTGGTTGCGAGATTGAGGCGCGAAAATGAGAGCAGACGCGTGAGCGCGAGAGCGGAGAGAATCATTGAATTGAAATTTTTTTTTGTTTGGGTATTGCGTTCTTTTGACGCTTTGGTAGCTGGTTGCAGAAAATTTAATAATACGGAGATGGAGATTGAACATTGAGAATGTCTGTTTTCTGTTTGTTGGAATGGAGGTTTTGTTTTGTAACAAAACAAAAGGTTTATTTATTAATTGCTAAGAATGCCCGAGGTTAAATATAGAAGTTGCGCGCCGAAGTACAATAACATAAAAAAAAGGAGAACGAGTAAAGACCACAAGTGACATTTTTTTTTCTGTAATAGCATTAAATTACATATGTTATCCTTCTGTAAGCGGAGCAAATTCACATTATTATTCAGCACAACATGTCAGCTTGCACTGCGGTATCGTATGAATTAGATAAGATGTGTAATTTATCGGAATGCCACTGGTGTAAACATAGATGCTCTCCTATGGGCTTTGCAGACTACATGACACATGCATACACACTCACAACATTAGAAGCCAGCCTCCATTTCCTGTATCAAGTGCATACAGGCCAGTGGCCGATGTAAAAGGCAATTTTGCCATCGAAAGGCCAAACTGGTTTTCTGCTGGGGAGGGAGAACTCATTTCAGACATACCTTTTCACCTGAGCCTTGCGTAATCAGCGTTCAATTACAGTGGCAGACTTTAGTTGACCCTGACCTGATCTTAATGAAAAGAAATCGGGTGGCTCTCTAGTGAATTTGATAACTCATGAATCAGACTCAATTATTGGATAATGGACACTGATTCAATCAGACTTACCGACTGACTACATTTTGTTTTTTTGCACTTCTGAAGTGTGAAATGATTTTTGCAAGAGAAGATTGAAGTTTGATGTAGTTAATATCACTGAGGATTTGCTTTAAAATACTGGCTCCTTGGCCTCAAATATATTTTTATAGATACTAATTTTGGATATGAACAATAAGCTTTGTTAAAGAAACAAAACATAAAACAAAGATAATAATCATGAATACGGCAAAGGAGTACTGTTTTGCAAAAACTGATTTAATTGCATGATAACTGTATCTCAGTAAAAACATAAGAGTTTGCATTCTACAGTGAAACCTACTGGACACCAAATAATCAGCATTAATCACATCAGATTACATTGAAACTGTGTTAACACTAAACCCATCAAGAAACGCCTAATCACACGTACAAAAAGGGATAAGCCGTACAATATGAGGGTAATTCGATAACCCGCTCATACATAATTCATTGGAGAAACCAACAGCAGCTCTCTCTTTCTCTCTCTCTCTCTCCCTTATCTGGTAACCAAACCCAGAATCCTTGAGCCCTGGCTGCACTGTTTATCCCTGCACTAAAAGAACCTCTCCACCCACTATAAACACCGCTGCTCCCGCAAACTGCTTATCTCAGCACAACGCACACGAGGTTATAAGCTTAGGTGGGATATCAAAACTACATATCAACATGACACTCACGCCTTGTCCATGAGTTCGCGCACTTTCCACATGTTCATCATCCTGGAGGCTCGGCGGCGAGCCCTCGACGGTGGCCCTCCTCGTTCACTTCACGCACTTTCCTCTCCTTCCACTACCCCTTTCACTGTGTGATTCACCACCTCGCCTCGCCTCTCCAGATGTTCGTTCACGTGCTCCCCCGGACGTGGACGGCGTACTGCTCCTCCGCTGCTGCTACTGCTGCTGCTGCTACGAGTACGACGACGACGTATAGACGACGGACGTCATCAGTTCTCGCGCTGCTGCGCGGTGGCCATGTTTCCTGTGCCCGCCGCCGCGGCCGCCGCTCACTTTTCGCCTTGCGCGCCGCGCCGCCGCTCCCCGCTAATTGCGCGATTTATACACCTTGCTCGCGGAACGGAGCAAACTATCTGTATCTACGCATAGATATGCTGTGAACAGTGCTGGAATGCGATTTTTTTTGAAGGTTAGGTTAGATGGTAGTGGTGATTCACGGGAATCACAAAGGGCTTTGGAAGGTGGATATGGAACACAATGTCACAATTAGGTGTGGGATAAGTTTGGTAGCGCGGGAGAGCTGGGCAGTGATTTTGAAAAACGGGATTTCGGAGCGGACAGGTAGCGATTTTATCGACCGCGATTGTTATCGGAGCAGTAGAGAGCGAAGTTTACGAGCGCCGGATATCACGTTTTGCGGGCGAGGTGCGAGATTCGAATGCGCAAGTGGTTTCGCCCCCCTCCCTTCCCGCCGCGAGCTTTTCTGGGTTACTCCCGCGGGCGTTGGTCGGGATTCCTTATGGGATAATTTTAAGCGAAAAATTATTATTGTTTATAGACTCTTTAATAAAGAATGGTATGTTAGTAAGAAAATATACAAATTGGCAATGAAAAGGTGTAAAAAGAGGGAAGTGGAGTTTTTTTTTTTTTAAGGGGAATTTAGGTGATTAATGTATATGAAATTCAAGAATATAAGAATGCATTTGTTTGTACAGTACACAGAGATTCCGTGATATTGCGCAACCGGAAATCACGTAATGGTACCAGAGCAGTAAGCTTTTTTCATTCAAAATGTCAAGTTTTACACATAATGTACTAGCTATATTCTGGGCGCCTTGTTATTTTCAATAAACCTGATACAAGAATTTTTATAACAGTAGTTTTGCAATCATTAAACGCTATTTTTAAGAAGACAATGGTAATTTGTTATTAATAGCTACAGAAGTTTATAAAAAAAAACCGGAGTCCAGGCGCAGGTCACGTGACACAAACAAGAAATGTGAGTGAACCCTAAGTGCACACTTTATGTTGTGGACGTGGGAAAACTTGGCGAACGTGACAATTTGGTTTACTCCGGTGGCGGTTTCAAACTCAATGTAAGATCATGCAACGTTGTTATTTTACGTGATTTGACGTTATAAGAAGTATTTTTTCACATTGGAAAATAAATTTTTTTGCTTTCTGAGTAATGTTTTCTATTATTAAGAAGGAACTTTTTATTTTTTTTTATTTTTATCTGATAGTTTTTACTATCATTATCTGATAGAATTATCTGATATAGTATTTATACTATAAAGATCATTTGCATAAAAAGTGTTGAGTGCATTTCCAATATGGAAATGAAAACAGAATCAACTTTAATTATTTTATGTTTGTTTATTACAGATACTCAAGATGGCATTTAAACTTCTAAGAAGCTGGAGTCGATTTCAGACTTACCTGAATAATGAGTCAATTAGAACAACTACGTATAAGTTAAGATACATTGGTGCTGGATTGGTTGCTACTAGTTTTATAGTGTACAGTACCTCCGGTGCTAATGTTCATGCTGCTACACCAGAATTCAACCTCAAACACTTTATGGCAGAACCTATTACCAGTATAGATCATTTGAAGAAAAACAAGAACGACATGAAGACAAAGATGGAGCTTTTAATTATGAAAATTCAAGCAGATTTTGTTAAGTCTTTGGAATCTTTAGAGGAGGATGATACCAAGTTCAAAGTTGATAGATGGACAAGGAAAGAAGGAGGCGGAGGTATTACTTGTGTCATGCAGGATGGTCAGACTTTTGAGAAGGCTGGTGTTAATATTTCTGTAGTTACTGGTACGTTGCCACCAAGTGCTGTACAACAAATGAGGACTAGAGGCAAACAATTGGATGAAGGCTCTCTTCCTTTTTTTGCTGCTGGTGTTAGTGCAGTCATTCACCCTAGAAATCCAATGGTATGACTTGCTTTTGAATTGATAAATTCAATTAACCCATTTAATTGATATATTTTAAAACTTTATAGGTTCCTACAATTCATTTTAATTACCGATACTTTGAAGTAACAAATAAGGATGGTTCTACACAATGGTGGTTTGGAGGTGGCACTGACCTAACTCCATACTACCTTAATGAAGATGATGCCAAGCATTTCCACAAAGCGCTGCAAAAGGCTTGTGACAAGCATGATCCTACTTACTATGCCAAATTTAAGAAATGGTGCGATGATTACTTCCACATACCTCACAGAGGAGAAAGGAGAGGTGTAGGTGGAATATTCTTTGATGACTTGGACACTCCAACTCAGGAAAAAGCCTACAAGTTTGTTGAGTCTTGTGCAGAAGCAGTGATACCCTCTTACATACCACTGGTAGAGAAGCACAAAAATGATGGCTATGGCTATGCTGAACGACAGTGGCAACTATTGAGGAGGGGCAGATATGTTGAATTCAACTTGATCTATGATAGGGGAACCAAATTTGGACTATATACACCTGGTGCTAGATATGAGAGTATCCTTATGTCCTTACCATTGACTGCTAGATGGGAGTACATGCATGATCCCAAGGAGGGTTCAAAGGAAGCTAAGCTAGTTGAGGTTTTGAAGAATCCAAAAGATTGGCTTGCAATTGCCGCTTGAACAATTACCTGTATATATTTGAATCGTTTGTTTATTGTAAAATTACAATTACTTTAAATTGTTGATATCATTATTTTTCTTCTTGTGATAAACTCAGATAAATAAATAGAAAAGAGTAATACAAAAATTATGTAAATAAACGATTCAATTTGGTTTTTTGAATCCAGAAAAAGTATTTATTTTTATGAAAGACTTGTAATATTTAAAGCTATCATGAATGTGTCAAAAAAGAATAGGGTACTTAATTGGTAAGGGAAAAAGTATATGCTAGTTATATGTTGATATACACTAAAATTGTAATTATTGTTAGAATGAATTATTTTTTATAAGTAATCTAATGTAAAAAGGAGAAGGATGCATTGAAAAAAATAATTTCAATAAATTTTTAAATATGATAATTGTTTTTTATTTTTATCATCAAATAGCATTGCATCTAGCACATAGCATAAAATATCAAATTACAATTTGCAACAATTTGCAGTAAATATTGATAAATACGCGAGCATTAAATTCTAAACTTGGAACGAATATTTCAACCAAAAAAAATAACAATTTTAAACTCTTCATGTAAAAGACCGGTACAAAAAGTGCATCTTTAAAATTTAATGCCGCGACACCTGTTTTATAAATAAATGCAATACTGAACAAATAGATTATGATTCTAACTAGGCGAGTCATAAAGCAATGATATTCGTCTTTATCATTATCTTCTTAACAAGAATTAACAATAATTCTTTTTTTTAATCATCTTTTGCTGCGCAAAAAAATACATCTTTCCAAAATTCGCAGGTATTTACATATTTACATATTACAAGCACCAACAAAATGTTCTCTCAAATCATGAAAATTCATATAGAAAATAAATAATATCCTTCCTCCGTCCTAACTCTCACGCGTCAACATTGATTTCCCCTCCTTCGAAAGTCCGAATTCAGAACGTCTCCTCCGAAAACGGGCGCGATTGCATATAATTAATTATACGCATTATCACAAAAAAAAAGAAAACGAAAACCATATCGAGCGTTCATTAAAATTTGCGTTGTCAAAAGAAAAACCATCGAAAAATTCGTCATTCGATGTAAAACAATTCTTTCTGTATCTCTCTTCCATCAGGAGGTACAAAGTAAACATTATTACACAGTACGATTGCGTGCTCGTATGGCATAGTAGCTAAGGCCCCGTGTTTGTTTTTTTCTCATCTCTCCTCTTCTCCCTCGTTCATTCGAGTTTTCAAGTCGATTTGAGACGATATTCGATGATTCGAATTTCTTTTCTTCTTCTCCACCTCCGTGCTCTTGCTCCCGCAGCACGCATCAATGTAGAACCGCAAGTAGTTCCTTGCACCTCTTTCTCTCAATAAATAGCGCATCATACACGTGTTACATGGCTATATGTATATATATATCACCGAAACGTGTGTTTACGTATATGTGTGTGTTTTGTGTCTGAAGTTATGTGTATGGGTGTGTATATGTGTTCGTGTATAAAAGAAGTACATCGAGTCGTTATGCATTCTTGAGGCTCATTCAAGTGCTACACACGAAGTCCATTTTTCTCCTCTTACGACGCTCGCCGAGTCGCCCACTGCACGTCCCTGACTAGCTGTTCAGGTAAGATTCGGCCGACGCGGACGTGTAGAAGAGCAAGTAGGCGCTGTTGCTCTGGTTCTTCACTTGGTTGTGATGGACCTCGGTCACCGTGTGGTCGTCGTATTTGTACCACCTGTAATGACAAATTGTAATTGATTAGTTATTGAATAAATTATATACTCTATTCTTATCGTCATCTTTTTTTACATTACAGATACAATTTTCAATAAATTGAAATACTTTTAATAATTTTACAAGCGACAACTAAAAAAGCATATTTCAAGGACAATCCATAAAAAGCCTCAACTCACTTGTTCTGTCCGCTGCTCTTGCAATACGCCGTGTAATGTCCACCATCCATCGTGCCGTAATGATTGGACATGGCGTAGAGATTGTACAGCGAGCTCTGTTGATTGTTGAGCTGGTAGTCGCTGTCCTGTACGAGGTACGGCCTGAGGTTGAAGTCCGACAGGGGAAAGTCGACGGCCGTGTTTTTCTTCTCGAGCCAGCCGCCCGTCTCGCCGAAGCGGTTCAGATGGATGACGATTATGTGTGGCAGCTTGGCGATGTCGAATTTCTTTACGCCCTCGCGCGGTACCTTGCAGTTCGGGCACTTCCAGCCCGAGACCTTCTGACCGCTCACGAATTTCTTTACGCAGTCCTGGAAAAGCAGGGTTTCGTTAGAGGTTTAGGTTTGGCTTTACTTGATTACTGATGTTTTATCGTTTGATAACTGAATCCAAACTTTGGGTAACCTGAGTATTTTAGGTCTATAAATGCCATTGGTTTTTATTAATTATATATAATTATTTTATATAATAATTTTGTATAATACCCATTCTTAAGCTATTCAACAGAAAATTCCCATAAAAACTTAAACCTGCCATACTCAGGTTGTCTACAATCTAAATCTTATTAATTATGTAAAAACTTACATCCAAGGTGCATTTGTTCGTCGCCGGCAACGATGTGGTCAGACTGTTGAATGTCTCGTATGTGGTGCTGTTCTTTCTGCACTCGAGGCACTCGATGGTCGACCTGAGCTGTCCGAAGAACAGCTTGGAGATGATGGAGCTCTGTCCGTCCATCGACTTCTCCCACTCCTTCTCCGCGATGGTCAGCTGTCGGTCGTACAAGGCCTTGCTCTTCTGTTTCAGGTCGTTGTGCATCCAGTCCAGCAGGAACATGAGGAATTCATGTGAGTCCTGCTGGTCGTAGCTCTCGAACTGGAGTTTGTACTGGCCGACTACGACCTGAAAGTGGCAAATGGAATTGTTACGTGAAATTCGTTTTGTTTCAAGGTAAACATTTGGCATTAACTGATCAGACTGGACAACAAGTATAAACAACTGTTCATATAACATGTTAAATAATTAGTCATAACAATGCAACAAAAAAAGAGAACTGATCTCTGCCCGGCCATTAATTAAATAAAAAAACTGTTTTCCAACAAACGACATTCCCCGATAAGTTTTTCTTTCTCTTCTCCACACGCCCCTTTTTTGCCAATCCTCTCGATAACCGCGTTTCGCAACTACCGATAAGTTTACAGCCAATCGCTTTCATTATCACCAAAGCAATGCAATCTTCAAACATTATATGGATATGTTACCTTGAGATCTCGTGGTGAGATGCTCTTGTACTGCCCACGCCAGAGGGCCTTGATAACCATGGCAACTTCCTCGGCGACGTAGCCCTGCACGCCCTTGTCGCTGTTCTTGTTCAGGTCGTTGGCGTAGTGGTTGTCGTTGAAGTACTTGGCCAGGTAGACCGTGTTGCTCAGACACTGGATTATGCTGTTCATGTAGCACGAGTTACCCAGGTTCTTCAAACCTGTGATACCTGGGTGCTGAAATAGAAAAGGTTTCCGTTAGGATTTCCGTTATACTTTTCACCTATATGTTTTGTTAGGTTGAACGCAAAATTCCCTAGGTTCTTAATATTCTTACAATATCGTATACCACTGCAGTATCCTACATGATCCTCCAAATCACTGGAATATTCTATTGCACAATGGAACATTATCGCATTATTAAACTGCAGTGTTTGAGGAGCTTAAAAAATTTTTTTTCAAAGGATAAAAAAAAGATTTCGGCATTATTTCGTCAAGCGGAGAGAGCACGGAATCGCGCTGCTAATGGCTCTTCGAGATAACGCGAGAGGATGACTTTGAATTTCGGTTACTTAACAATCACCCGATCATTATTCATGAGCACGTTATTATATCCAGACCATTGGCTACCCAGGGGCGCGTAATTAATAAATCACACACATATACACGTATGATTTGCATGATATTATACTTGGTTATCGTAATTGCCGCTATATTTAAAACTCGCGTTAGAGCGTTTACGTATAACGCCCAATATACATATCACGGGTAATTCATTTTTCAAATGTATCGTAATTAAGAAAGCTGCGCTAAATACACAACGATATAACGTTTGGCGTATTTATAAATACGCGTTTTCGTAACACAGTTATAGTCGCCGTCTCGTCACTCTAAATTGCCGATCCGATCGAAAGGTAATTTAGATTTTAATTACTTTTTCGATGCGTAACTTTACGATAAATCTATCTATACCTTCTGACAATCTATACGGCCACCGCGAATCGATTAAAAAAATCGCACAGATAAACATCGACAATCGCACACATTCAATTAGACTTAACACTTTCGCGGTCTCAAAATGCAACATTGACGGGTAATTTACTGCCGCAGCGCGCTAACTCGCGGCGAAGGATACTCTCCTGAAACAAAAACGCTATATAGCCGTGAAATTTCCAGATACAATCGATAAATTAAAACCAACAACGCCGGAGGAGAAAAAAAAGTGCAGACACAACAGCGTAATGAATATTCCATTGCTTTATACTTCTGAAGGTGATTCCGGCGCGCGGCTTGTAAAATATTATCCGTTCTTAATTGCCATAACAGAATTAAGAAGAAAAAAAAACCGCTGCTACTATATACGTCGCGCCCCTTTACGTAACAAAGTCGCCGGCAACATCTCTCTGACCGAGACTTTGGCTGCCGAAACGGTGCATATACATCCACGATAACGATAACGACGTCGCGGAGAAAGAAAGAAAAAAAGAGCATAATTGTGCCAATATTTTGACTCGCGACCGCTATCTGTTTGCACGTGTCGTACGATTCTTAGTTTTTTCTCCTCTGCTGTTTTCTTCTTTTCTCGCGGAAATCGTGTTGTGACAATTGGGCAAGAGAAGGTGAGAGCATGTGTAAATCACACTTTTGCAAATAATCAGCCGATTGTGTCGCTGGCGTCACGGGCTAATATTGAACCTGCGGTTTAATGTAAATAGAGACGAGCGGGAGCTTTTTTTCTCGGATATATGTCTGCGCACCGCGCGCCTCGTGGATTACAAGTATATGTATGTATGTATATGCGGTGGGAGACTGGTTGAGTAATTGTCACGGAAAAGCGCGTGCGTACACGGTTGCGACAGAAAAAAAGGACGTTTTTATATAATATACATATATAGAAACGTGGTTTATTAGGGTGGCGCGTATAGAAATAATAATTAAATTTGATAGGTACAGCGTAATTAAAGTAATTGCGTTCTTTTTTTTAGCGGGTGTCTATTATAACGAGTTTAATGTGTTTTTCCGACAATTACCGACGACTGTTTGTCATTATCATCGTGCTCATGAGTTTTTAAGTTGTTTTTTTCTCCCAATTTTAAATTTTTCAATCCGAAACGAATTGATGCGAAAAGTTTGACTATATAAACGCATTGCAAAATGAAAAAGATCATTGAAAAAATGTGCTATCTCACGATTGAGAATCTAGCGCATAGCAATAATTTGTCGTCTTGTCACGATTGTGCAGTTCAAGTTCACTATCAAACTCGCACTAACTTTTTATCCCCCCGCAGAGATTCCGAGTAAAATGCCAAGGCTGCAGGCACGCATTACACGAACAAATAAATTACACATAAAATCATAATGTAGCGCACAAACAAATAAATAAATATGAAGTTAACATTTCTCGCTTATATATAGATTTATCAAAGGAGAATTTTCTGAAATACATATACATATACGAAAATTTCGATAAAGTGAATCACACAGAGATCCGAGCCTTGAATTTCATTAGATATATAATGTCGAATTCTATTTTCGTGTAAAGCGATACGTATGTGTATATTCCGTGATAATGTATGTACAAAAAGTCGAAAGCCGGTTTGTAACTTTCTAGATTCATCTATAAGTCTTCGGTCAAAATTAAATTTAGCCGCCCGCGAGTGTACTGCTGCTATAATATACATATATATATATATATAACGTTACAATATACACTTTGTTCAAAACTCTCTCACGTGATTGTACATTTGCGTGATTAAACTCGTCTCGTTTCACTTTCTATATACACGTCCGCATAGCGCAGACACACACACACA
>JAPYZO010000255.1:4718-36686 GCA_030522905.1 Torymus flavipes | reverse complement strand
GCATGCCCTCTACTAGCCATTTCGAGACTAGAAAAACTGATCAAATTTCATACCTTTAAAATCGTCAAGAACAAGCTTGTGTTTGTATTTGAAAAACTCGTTTGTAACGAAAAAAAGCGTTTCATCGCGAACTATAAACTGGACAGGAGAAATTCCTATTTTATAGCCAACTCTAAAATAAATAGCCAGTTATTAGTTATAAAACCACATACAATACCCCCATTAATACCAAAGAATGCCGAAATCAGCGACAGAACGGAGCCAGCTTTATACGCATATCGCCGTCAACCAACGTCGCCGCCTCATCAAATTTCGTCGAACCGCACCGATCGCCAAGTTCCCTCGAGGATGAAAAGAAAACCCCCAAAATACGCCTCGCGGCGTATAAAAATGTATCATAATATGAAACTCGCCGCGGGCCGAGCCCCGAGAATCGAACCTCCCTATATAATACACGCGTGCGTGCAGCACACTTTGACGTTAAATCGAGCGTGCAAACGCCCCCGTGTTATATATACCTTTGATTCCCGGAGCAGGTTCGCCGTGTATATATTGTGCGCGCGCGCTTTCGCCTCCCGCGGTGTCACGCGCGCGTACCTTTTCTCCGTCGTCTGGGATTTTTCATTCTTTACGGGGGATTTTTTTTTCTTTCTCGGTTGGCGCGTGGATTTTTCGAGGATTCTATAAGCCGACGGTAAATGGCTCGGTTATTGGACTGGAAACGCTTTTAATGGCTCTTTTGTGGGAACACAATAGGCTGCTGGTTCTTAATTTAGTAATAGTTAAATGATTAGCGTCCCAATCGACGAGCTGATTCTTTTTGAGTATAAAGTACACATTTTAATTAAGGTTTATGTGCGAGAATTTGATTTTATGTGACTCTTTCGTTACATCTATAATTTATCTATTCAGTACTAGAGTATTACGAATAAAATCTTAGTTCATTATGAATTTTCATTATAAGTTGAATTATAGACATGTTTTTACCTATAAACATCGCAACAACTGGGCAACGTTGATCAATCATTTCACAAGTCAAATACAGCTTATTGCCTAACCATTAGTTTAAACTTTCTAAAATAGACCAATCTTTGAAAATATCAAACTGAACCATCAACATTTATTTAAATGTATCTTACCCAATTCTCCATTCTTCTTCACATCTCATATACCCTATCACTGATAACCGCACGAAAAGCCACGCGATACAGCGCCTCACCCCATACTCCCCAACGCCTAAACCATATATGAATAGGCCGAAATAGTCTCGGATCCGCGCGGACTGTTTAAACTTTTCCCCCCTAAACGAGAGCATCACGATTCCGGGAAGCGAAACCCGCGTGCTCGAGGCGCGGGCCGTTTAACGAGGCCGGAACGCGCTTATAGCCGTCGGCTCGCGCGCAGGGTTGAACACCCTAAGTATACCGCCGCCGCATGTGCCGCGGCGAGAGTGCGTGAAAAAATGCTTACATTATCATCCGTAATTTCGTAAACAGGCCGCCCGCTAATGGGTCGAGCCCTCGCTCTCTTTTTTCTCTTTCTCGCCTCTCTTTTTTGTGTGTGGTATATATACGCGTGTGGGTGGCCGCGCCTCGGGGAAGCGACCGCATGAGGTTCTTCTTCAATGTGCGTATACGAGCTGCAAACACTTCCTCGAGATTATCGCGGTGAAAGTTTTTTTTCGGAGCTCTCGTCGTGTAAACACGGTTCTAAAGGAATTGCGTATGGAGTTTTTGTACCATACCTTGTTATGAAGTTCGGCCTTGTTCTACTTTCGGCATATTTAACAAAAATGTGGTTGGGTTTGAAATTTTGTTGTATGTAATGAAACAGTATTGTCAAGTAAAGTGAACTTTTAAGATAAAAAATTATTTACTGAAAACATGCTAAGGGATTCCTCTATTGAAACGAATATGGCGCTTTTCTTACTAAACCGTTATACTTGATTTTCATACCGCTATATTTGCAAAAAAAAAGACAAAAAATAAGGTCTCCTAATTTATATACTATAGAATAGGAAACATTCTAATATATAGAAAACATTTTCGCATATACAAACTCACGTTAAATGATATCATGACGAGCACCATATGAAGTGATATCCTGTTAATATCGTAATTGAACATCAATATATACGAAGAAAATTTGCGCAGAAAATGTTTACAAAGGTTCGGTAGCTCAATGCGAAAAGCACTGGCAAAAAATTTTCGAATTTTTAATATAATCATACCTTTTATTTTTAAATCCTTTCTTCATTCAATGTACATCAAAATTAATTTATGGATAACATGTACATATGCACAAACTTTATAAATATGGTACAAGCTCTAGTTTCTCGCAGCCAGGAATATATGTAAGAGAATTACTACCGTAACAATGGCCATCAAAGTAAACAGCAGTATTTATTGACATTCTACCACAAATTTGAAATTTCACAACAGCAATATACAAAACGCATCCCCAAAAAACCGTTCGCTACAGTGTATTTGACCAATCGAAAAAATCCGTACAAAAAATGATTGAAAACTTTTGGAAAATATACATATACGTCCAAATAACAAAACTTCTGGCCTTCCAATCCAATTTCATCCTATATCTGTATATAAAATTGACAAACAATCCGGCCAGTGTCTTTACTTTAGTCGGAAAACTGCAAGAGTTGACGAGGAAAACAATTTCCAATCAACAACAAAACCATTTCGTAAAAAATATCAGACAGCTCTAAACTGAACGCGACGACACGACGCGGCAATAAAGGCTACAGATTGAAACAATATATAAAAGCGGAAAAAACGTCGAGAGTAATTTTCAACTCCTCTCGTCGAAATAGTAGTGCCTAGCACCCACACAGTACATACATAGTGATGAACCAACACACACAGAAGCGCGGAAGCGCCAGAATAGCCGTAGGACTTTTCTCGCTCCCAGCGGTTATTGCGGGTCAATTAAATTCGGAAATTGTGACGCGCGCGCGCACACGTCGCTATAACGTATGCGCGCGGACGCTGCGCTTGTTTGCGCACGGCCAATTTAGCGTTTAATGTCATAATGTCGCGCCTGCGTGGGTGTGCGAGAGAGAGAGAGAGAGAGCTGCCCTTGTTTGCTTTATTTTGGATTAAGCCGCGTCGGCGGCAGCGGCCGATTCGCGACTTGATAATCGTTTTGCAATGTTTAACCGTCATTGTTTTTATTTCGCGAATTATAGAGGACATTAAAGCGCGCGACGCTGGGAATAAAAAAATTTCCAGTTGTTTTTATAAGAGCGGGTATAGGCGCGAGGTTTTGTTTGAATCGGGTTTAAAATTTTTATGCGTAAAATTGTATGTATTTGTAGTGCATTACGGCGATGTCGAGGTAGTTATGAATATATCGTTTATTTCTATATTTGTGAAATATAAACATTATTAATAAATGTTGTTTTGTTTATTGTTATTGTAATAAATACATATAGTAGATCGTTATTGTATGAGATTTTATTATGTATTTAGTTCTTGTTAATTATTTCTGGGTTGATATAAGTTCTTTCATTTTATAAGTTCAAAAAGTAAATTCAATACAATAATACATACAGTTTTTTTCATGTATTTATTCATAAATACTTAAATTGTATACATTTTCCAAGAAAGTTGCGTTTTGACTACACTGTAAATTTTAATATACAACGTATGGGTATTATCCAAATTGGTATCTTTACAGTAAAAGAAAAAGTATAGTTTTTCATAAAAGTTATAGACTCAACAACATTATCAAAATATTATTGTAAATTAAGTAAATATTTTCCAACAATGCTGTCAAATACATTCCTCGATCTAATAATATTTTTCAATAAGGAAAAATTCTCATTTTCTTTAGTACGTTCTTACGAGGAAAAATAATTGTCTCCACAAGTGTTTTTCATTATCATTAAAAGATTGATCCCGCTTCATTTCACTACTGTCCGCACCTCACGCGCAAAATTACGACGATTCCAATTATACCAATAAAAATTAAAACTCAAACATTACGCCGATATATTTACGAATCCTCCGTATTTTTGCTGCCACCACACATACATCCACGCGTATTTACATAAAGGAAATTTCATTTGCGGCGTATCTTTAAATATTCGCCCGTGCAAAATCATTGACCATTCACCGCGTGCCGGCAATTCCCCGAAAACTCAATGTAAATTCCCCCCTTTCGCAAAACGCCGGTCGCTCGCGTTTCCATACTATGTACACACACACACGTTCCCCCCATCCTCCGGGTCGTTGCAACGCAAAAAGTCCCTCTCCAATTTACGCGTCGCGGGCAATTCCGGGTGCGGCGAAGTTTAGCGTAAAACGCGCTCGGCTTGCCCCCGCTGTACGCGATCGACGAAGCGCGTCACGCGTACACACGAGAGCGCTTGCAAGCTCGCTCGCTCGCCCTCTGATACGAGGGTAGGTGGAAGACGAGAGGAGGCAGGTGGCGGTTTTCCCAGGGACGGCCCCTGGCGAATTGTGAAACTGTGGTGCGCTGGCTAGCTCGATATCCCTCTCTCTCTCTCGCTCTCTCTGTTTATCTGACTCACTCGCTTGTTGCGGGGTGAACGCGCGGCCGGAGAAAAGAACTCGGCGAAAATTGCGTTTAGCGCTGCGGCTGGTGTATGTCGATTGGAGTTTAATTGAGTTGAATGGTCGATGTAATTTGTTATTGGCTATTTACGCGTATTTCGCTGGTACGGTATATAAGTAGTGATTTTCGCGTTTGTGTAATAATGGTATAATTGAGAATTGAAATTGCGAAAGCATTAATTGATTGTGAAACTAATAAATTTAAAATAAAATTGTTTGTTTTTGTAAAAGTGTTATTTTGTATCTAAAAAAATAACATTATTTTTTCTTCTCAAGAATTCATTTAATTCTGTATAGAAAATGCCATGCACAGATTATATTCAAGCTAAAAACAGTTATTATTCTTCAGAGCCATAATTGCCGTAGTGTAAATATAAATATCAAAAATAGATGTAACTACCACATTTTCAATATAATTAAGTTTCATATAAAAATAAAAATTAAAGATCATCGGTAGTTATGCCATCGAAGACTAATCACGCGAAATTTAAAAAAATCTTTGATTGATTATTTATCGGCTATTTTAGATATAAAAAATGAATTTAATGTCTCGAGGACTTTCATCTTTACCCGGCTGCGCTAAAGTCAATATTTAGCATGAATCTAAATCAGTCATTCATCTCGCAAATTAAAACAACGATTAAATATTTAAAAAAATAAACAATAAAAGGTTCAATGAACGCATCGCTGTATTAGGAAAATATTGAACTTAAATTAACCTTCCCCTTCTGTACTTTCTGATATTGTTTCACATTTGCGCTGTTTGCGTCTATTTTTGCATATAAATTTGCACGCTTTTTGTAACAGTGATAAGGCCAACTTCGTAACGTGGACGAAACTAAAGAGATTTTTTTATCTTTCTATTATTTCGTTTTTATTTTTATCAAGTATTATTATTGAGAAATGCCTAATACAATTTATTAAAATTTGCATTCGTATTGAAGTACTATTATTCTTAAAATAAACAATACACGTAATTTATAAAGTATTGCTATATATTATTAAAATATATCAATTAACAATCTTATAATAACCATAACAGCATCATCAAAAAGAAATTAATTTGAACAAGGCTGTCGGCTATAAGTCGAGCGAAACACCTTCCGCACACACACACACATCACCCCAATGTGTAAACTTCGGCTGTGGCGGTGCCGAGCGATTTTTAGCCTATTTGCCCGACGTATTAGAAAGGATAACGCGGAGTGTGTTTGAGCGAGCGGGAGAGAATAGAGAGAGATAGGAGAACACAAAAGGCGAGCGACGAAGTCGAGGGGGAGAGTTTTCGCACCCCACGAGCAGCGCTGGAGAGCCGCAGTAGCCCAAAGTACATACACGGAGCTCTGGAGTGTGCACGTGCGGATGGACTTCTCGACTATGTGCAAATATTAAAATTTCGATGCCCAATTTGCGGATATACTGTGCCGCAGGATTATTGGTTTCTCCGGTGAGTCTCGTATGACAAATTATGAGTATTTGTACGCAGTGTGAGGTGGAAGTAGATATGTTTGTTGTAAGATTGTATAATCTTGATTTTGAAATATAGATGATGTTCATGATGAATAAAGAATTTAAATATTAGAAAAATATTGGTGAACCCTTATTCTTGCATGTATTATTTTGAAAATATATCATTATGTAAGCGAATTTGAAAAAAGATATATTATTTATTTTTTTCATAATTTCTATAAATAACAAAATCTATATTTAAATGGGTACACATATAAATAATGCATTCCAAAATGCACGTCTGATAACATAAAAGCCTTCTTGGACTTGCGCATGAATTTTCCCGGGAAAAAAATTCTTAAATCCTCCAAACCTTAGCAATTACTTTCTCATACACTCAGGCTCTAATAATCCCCGAAAATAATTAACCGATTCATCGAAACCGCACGCGATCGACCTGTAATCCGCGACCTCCGACTACGTTAGGCGGCGCGCTCTCAGGAATGCGTAGGTGGTAGGTTTTCCAAACACCGCTAATATCCACTTCGGAATTTATGATCAAACATAGGCCCCTGCGGCTGGAAGCAGATACACTGATTACACTTCGGGGGAGGCACTTCTGCGGATTCTCGCCGCGGCCGCGAGATGGAAACAATCCGCGGACATTTTGTTTTGAGCCGTCGGCCGCTGCTATGCGCCTCGGAGTCTTCCTCCTCCTCCTCACTTCTCTGTCTTCCGCTTGTCTTCGTAAACTATGTGTATATACGCGAGAGCGCGGGATACCCGCGGACTGTCGAATCGGGAGCGGAAGTCGGTGAAAACTTATTTTTAGACATCGTGCGACTGTGTGCGTTGGGTATATGTTATAGGTGTGCGGTCGAGTTTTCCAAGAATGTTCGACAAAATGTTTTTTTCTCTTCGGTTTTTGTATTTTCGAAATGAGATAGGTTTCGAGTGTAACGAGAAATATAATATGATGGCTAAGGTATTGGAACGCGTACTATGCATTCAAATTCGTAGGAAATCTTGAAGACAGAATATTTGAAAACATGAGTTATTAAAAATTTACTATGTGGTTACATTCAAAATTATTAAAAATAAATAGCCTCAGTGATTGTTAAGTTAAGTATCTCAAGTTCTAGCAAAAAAAAAAATTCACAATAATTTTGACACTTAAAGTATAATCAATGATGTTAATTAATTAAGATTGATAATAATTTAATAAACCAAATTATTTCTAAACTACTACTCTCTTATATATTTATCAAAATATCAAAATGATAAAATTACTTTTGCGGTGATAAAAAGTATTATTACCGATATCCTTATCAATCCATCATGTAAGCACCTTTCGCAACTCCTCGCAAGGACTTTCTTCAGAATCCGTGCCGCACACTCGAGCGCATATAAACGCACCGCACAAAAGCGGACTGAAAGAGAGAGCGAGGCAGAAAAGCCGAACTGCAATACAGACGCATAATAGAATAGATTGCCGGGGTATTAGAGCGTTAATGAGAAGAATGAGCGCCCGCGCGAATTAGCTCTCGGCGACCTCCGGAGGGGGTCGCTGGCTTTAAAATCGGAAAAGTCCCCGTTTGAAATGTAGATCTCTCATTCTCTGCACTGCCTTTGCTCGGCTGCAGAAAGGAGCAGCGCGCGCGCCTGCGGGGCGAGATTTGGATTTAACCGCGGTGCATCTGCCAAAACACGTGCTCGGGATAAAGGCAGGGGCCATTGTGCAGGCACCCCCGGAGTATAGTAGCCCCGTATTATACGCGTAGCCCGACCACAGAGCGGCCAGACCTCTCTCTCTCTCTTCATCTATACGAGGCGAAAAGAGAGAGAGAATTTGTCAACTCGATATCGTCGCGTTCATTGTGCGCGAATCGAGGCGTTCGAGGGCGTTTTTGTATAGGCTATTTTCACGCTCGCGTTTCCCCGCTTTTGCCGTCGGGGCGGCTCGAGCCTTATTTCTTTCAGAAGGGTAATTTCGAGGGTCCTTCTCCAATTTTCTCGATATCTCCATTATCCTGATTTCGATATAATACTTAGAATAGAATTAAAAGAATTAGATTTTTTTTTTGCAGTTTTATATTCGTATAAAGAAGTACATGATCGTAGTTAAGAATAAGGGATGTAGGAGAAATGATGAAGGTATACAGATAAAGAGAAAATACAAAAACTATGAAAATTCGATCGATAATATATTTTTATTTTTGAACATTTTTCATCTCCTAATATATGTTTGTTACGTCGATGAGATATTACAATAATAACGCTCGGCTCTCGAGAAATTGCGTATCCCGAGGTTCGATCATATATTCGCCTATTTTTTTCCTATCAATAATATAATAATAATATTAATAATAATAATAATAATAATAATAATAATAATAATAATGTTCTCATATTTATCGCGCTATGTCCGCTATACAATGTTTATCTATAGATATTTGCAGTTTCGTCTTCTTTTCATTCTTTTTATTTATAATACACACAGAGATCTAACTACTTTCGTGCCCAAAAAGTACGTCTAACATCTCCAATACGACGACGGCGACGATGACATTTGCTTTCGATTCACGCGTATACGCGGGCGATGCGTGAAAAGAAGCTTATATATGCTCTCACTTCTCCTCTCTTCCCGCTTACACCTACAGCTCAATCCCCCGGCGAATGAAAAATTGACACATTTTTTAAATATGACGCATTTCCATTTAACAATTATATATAGTTGCGTGAGTCAGGCGCAGCAGCGTCGTCCTATAAATCACTCACTTTGCATTTCGATGAGTTTCTGTTATAATGCGGTGCCGGAATTGACAGCTCGCGGTTGACTAATGAAGCAGTGTGGGATATAAGTATAACGAGCGACGTTCAAAGGCTTGGCCGATCAAGTACTTATACACACTGTAAGCGAATGAATTTTCGATTTAGCAAGTTTCTAACCTCGCGCGAGGACACTTGTATATGTACTTTTCTCGCTAATAAGAGTCCAACAGTTATGACAATGCAATTTAAATCCAATGGTGTTGAAATCCATTAGAAAACCATAATTCACGATTATTGTGACACTTATATGGGACCCCATGTGTGTTCCGAAACGCGCAACCTCGAAAAATTCATCGCCTCTAATCCTCGGGCCGCGTGTTGCCCCGTGTCATTCTTCATTCAGCTGATGATCGGCCCCCTAGACGCACACTTGTTCTTTGTGGAGCCTATATAACTCTCTCTCTCTCAATCGTTCACCCCCGTCGCATTGGAGATCTACCTTTTTAGGCCCGTTCGCAGTGCACAACGTATCTAGAACAGCGCGCAGTGGCCGAAAGCCGCGCGCTCTCCCATTTTTTTTCCTCGTATAATATCGACTCGCCAACGCGTTCTATTTATAATATATAATATGTATATTTATACCTAGCCTAGGGTTTCTTAGCTATTCACACTATGTATTTCATCAATGTCGTTCGTACTCTCTCTCTCTCCCGCTCTCTCGCTCTCTCTCTCTTTTATCAGCTACATATCAATAAATATATCTCAGCTCTCTTTTCTTTATAAATGCACGGGATTCTCTCGAGTTATACACATTCACGACTTTTTTGATTCTCATTTTGTTTATTACAATACTATAATACAGAGTTTAGCTTTATCTCGCGCCACTGTGGCGAGACGCGAGCAAGCCAAGTAGATTTTTATACAACACATCGCCTTCAGCCCAACTCGTTTCCATCGGTATTCAAGTATATCTCTTAACAAATGATTCATCGTATACATTTGCGAATTCCGATATATATATATCGATTGAACCGAGTTGCGATCAAGGTATATTAAAACACATAAAAGAGCAGCAACTATATACGTCCCCCCTACCACGCCCGCGATTATATCACAAAAATCCGAGACTCAGTACTTACCCGAGGATCGAGTTCATACAAAGAAGAATCATCACACGAACGAATAAAAAGGAACGAGAAATGAAGAAATATATGTGACTTTAAATCGTCCTCGGCAACGACAGACGATCGGCAAACAAGGTGAGAGCGCGATACTTGCACGTTTGCACAGATGGCGAGTGCGCGCGCGCGCGGCCACACCGGAAAAATTGACTCGCGCGAGCGCAATCATTCGCACTGAATTAAGAAGCGAGTGCGGTGCCCGGGTCAAGGGCGTACATGACTGCTACGCACATTTTGTTTTTTTCCTGCGTTTTTCGCTCTTCCCCCGTATTCGCAGCCAACCGATCGACTGTTCACAGCGAATGAACTCGCAACGTGATCGTCGATCGGCCTCGTGGGGCTGCAAAACAACACCGAAGTGTATACCGATATTATATATATTTACAGAAGATCTCGGGGTTGTATCTATTCGCGATTTTTTCATCACGAATGTAAGCGAACATCGGAGTTTGAGCTCTATATCCTATAGGATAACTTTGATACATTATCTACTGTTACTGTGTTTCTTTTTTTCTTTTCCTTTTTTCAACATCGAAGTAAGAAATTTTCTTATTGGAATAACAATGTGTCCACACGCGGGCTCACGCGCGCGCGCGCGCCTATTTCTCGTAAAAATGCATTTGAACTATACATATACATATCCGACAACGAATCTACTATAGTAAAGTTCAGCTCGTAGACGAAATATCACTCTATGAGAGCAAAAAGCGCGTACATCCCTATAGTCCCGGTCTGTAAGTATTCCTCACTCCGTCGCTCGCGCCACATATTCAATCTCACGCGCTCTGACGGCGGCAACCTGAAGAACGCGAAAAGTCTCTCTTTCTCTCTCACACAACCTGAACACCCACAAACACACCCACACACAAACAGATCCGCATATGGTGAACGTTATTTAACAGTGCAAATACGCTGCGTACTCGTCGGCTCAGTTCCACTCCTTGGAGAAGTCGTCGTTCGGTATCCACTCCTGCTTGACGTAGACTAGGCTCGGGTCGTAGGGGCTGCTGGTGCTGCTGCTGGCAGTCGTTGTCGAGCTTGGCTGCTGCTGCTGCTGACGGGATGGTTCAAGGTCCCGGGCGTGGGACCTTGAATTTCGGTATTCTCAGTACTTGTGCAGCGTTATGGGCAGATTGCCGCTGGTATTGACCGCGTTGCAGTCCTGGTAGTAGCGATGGTACAATGGTGGCGACGGCGCAGCGCCCGATGATAGAGGCGTCGGTGGACTCGATCTGGAATCACCAAGGAAAATTGTTGCGTTCTTAAAATTTGTGTCTTTGTTTTTTTAAGAGAATATTTCGGTTAATTAAAATCGTTGCGTTTTACCTATACAAACAAATGACAAATTGTGCATAATATAGTTTATTTCATTCTAAATTTTTATTTTTGAGCTTCCTAAACAGTTAGAGATACATTTGATTATAGACAGATTAAAATTACTTTGATCTTTGAAGTTTAAAATTTACATGTATCTTGTATGGAATGTAGACAAATAAAATAAATAACTTTAATTTCTACATTATCATACGTGCCATGAGATTTTTAAATCAAATTTATTCTCATGAAAAATACGCGTATCCCCTACAACTATAAATATGAGTAAATACGTGGGAATTCAATGCCTCTGCCGTTGATTTTTATTTGGTATTCAATTACTTCTGTTTAATATTCGATGGTTTGCGATGTTAAGGGCGAAAATAAATTAAAAATACTTTAGAGCTCGAAAGAATGCTATTTTCGCAAAGCAAACAATAACTGATGAATCTGGATTTAGATGTGTGTAAAATCAGGCATAAGAATCCTAATATTTTTGTAAATTAATTCATTTAAAGATTATTCATAATTTCTTAATATATCAACAATATCAAAAAGCTCAATAAATAAAATAAAAATTCCTGAATATTCTAAAAAGTCCACTTCTTTATTTTCCAACATTTATTCTTCCTTCGAAATCAATTCCTAAAACGGCAATTAGAAGGTCGCCGAACTTCCTGACACCTATCAATCCGTGCCTACATTTTCATCGAATTTCGCCATCCCGCTCTAAACGCGCGAATTTGCGAAACCCGCCGCGGCACTGAGAAATCGTCGGCGCGCGTCAAAGCCGCGTCGACGCGAGCGTCGTTTATACCAGGGGGAAAAATATATAGGAACCACATGTGCGCGCTCGCGGTCTACCAGAGTGACGACGTAAAAAGCGACGATTTGGCGGTTTCGCGCCTCGTTCGATCGCGCTCAAGTAATTTCACGCCTGACATGAGAGTGAGTATATACGATTGCCGACGCTCTTGCAACAGTGCTTTCGAAAATTTCGCGTGACGTAGGATGCGCTGATAAGCAAGAGTACGAGACGCGTTGTTTGCAGAGCGCATAACGGACGACAAATGGGTTGTGAGGAGTCGAATGAGCTTGCGGAGTGCGGGATTGAAAAATACGATGCGCTTGTTGCACAAAATGCCACATTATTATTGAGATATATTTCGCGCATATATATTGAAGTATTTTCATTTACGTATGACCATTTTAAGTCGTTTAGTTCTGAAGACATTGTTTGAAAGCTCAACGTATTTATTGCTTACTTTACTATTGAAGAAGTTTAGATTGGCATGCTTAACATTCTTTGAAATTCGAATTCGCTGACATTTTAATTTATTAATCGATTCTTTGCGGTATTGATTGCATTTTTATGACGACATTCAAGATAGCAGAGTGTTGACTGTAGTTTTCAAAATTACCTGTTTTTCCATTGACGAAATAAACGAGCGACATTGATCAGATGCATTTTTAATTGATAACACGCTATACATAAACATTTATGCGCCGGTTATCGTAGCAATATACCGAAAAATTCCGTTTGTTATTATTATGCTACTATGCACAACTTGTCATTTTCATAAACGTACGTCTCTTTGCGTTTAATTTAGTTCATGATCATTTAATATATTGTACATTTGCTGCATCTTCTTCATCATCTCTTCAATTCATTGTAGGTATTTATATATTATTAGAATTAAATAAATGACCATATCCTTTATATAAATACAATAAATGCGTTTTGAATATTATATTATTCCGAAAATCAAGCGTAAAAGTTTGTTACATACGTTGTAATTTCTACATATTTACATAAACACATTCTTAATAGTCACGTGCTATTCAAAACAATACCAAACTCGGTTATAAAACGCAGAAGAGATTTCAAGTCTTGCTCTAACACTAAATGCAAAAATTTCCTACATTACAAATATGACTATTTCAAGAACGAAAAGCTTACCTGTATAGCTGACAGCTCGGCGACTGTGTATCCTGGTACATGGCAGCAGTATCAGGACTGGCGGCCTCCTGGTACCACTGCGCGTGTCCGACGTTATTGTGACCGCGCGCCGACGCGTTGTACTCCGTGTGGTCCATGATATACCCCGACGGGCAGTAAGCTGGATACATATTGGAGGTGGGCGAGGGATTGGCTCTGGCGAGGCTGCTGGTCGTCACGTGGCCATAACCCGAGGATGCCATCATCGCGGCGACGGCAGCCGTCGTGGAGGTCGTGACAGAGGTAGAGGAGGCAGCAGCAGCGGCAGCAGCGACGGCCGCGGCAGCGAGATCGCGCGAGTTGCCGACGGCCGAGACGCCCATCGAGGGTTCGGGTCTCGTCGTCATGATACTGTGCTGGGGTATACCGTGCTGCTGTTGCTGTGGCTGTTGCTGCTGATGATGCTGTGGCGGCTGCTGTTGTTGATGGTCACGCGAGGAGGTCAGCTGACTGCTCATCATCTGGCTGCTGGTCTCGCGGCTGTTCGTCATGAGGGCGTCGACGCTGAAGCTCGTCGGATCCAAACCAGCCATCGTCACATCCTGAATGGACGACGCGCTCTGGTGATGAGGTGGTGGCTGCTGCTGGTGCACATGAGGGTTGCTCTGATGACTGGGTACCAGGGAGCTCTGTATGACGGTCTGGCCATTACTGACGTTCGCCTGGCTCTTGCCATCCTGGTGGGGACTATGGTGGCCGTGGTACTTGCCCGCGACCATGCAATGCGCGCCCGTGGAGTTGGGATCGTTCATGGGCTCGCGTTTCGGCTTGCACAGGCCACTCTGGTCCAGCAGCTTCTTGCTGCTAGAGTTCGTGATATCGCCACTGGACTGGAGGACGATGTTGAGAGTGGACTTTGCGCCATCGTCGCGCTTTGTCTGGATCAGTCCCTGGCGCTTCATCGCCTCCTCCTTCTCCTTCAGTGCGTCCTGCTTCTTGAATCGCCTTCGGCGCCTCAAGTACGAACCGTTGTCGAACATATTGTAGCTGTCGGGGTCCAGGGACCAATAGCTACCCTTTCCGGGTTTCTTATCGTCCCTGGGCACTTTCACGAAACACTCGTTCAGGCTAAGATTGTGCCTGATGGAATTTTGCCAGCCCTGCTTGTTTTCCCTGTAGTAGGGGAATCGCTCCATAATGAACTGATAAATACCGTTGAGAGTGATCTTCTTATCGGGCGCGTTCTGTATGGCCATCGTGATGAGGGCTATGTAGGAGTAGGGCGGCTTTACCATGTCCTTACCCGGATGTTGCATATGCTGATGAGATATTCCGGTGACGGGGTAGCCAGCGGCGGTTGCGTAACCACCGTAACGGTACTGTGCCTCGTAGTAGCCGGGCGCGGCTCCGACGCTCGGATAAGAGGTGGTGCCCATACCCATGGGTACGGCAGTCGCGTGCCTGTAGTACGCGTTCTGCTCACTGAATAGCGTGTGCATCTTGAGGCCGAGGATCGCTTACGTAAGAACCAAAAACTAGCCTCTGACTATTGGACCACTGTAACTGACGGTTGTTAGTTTTTAAGAACACTGTTGGCCACTGATGTTCGATGATAAAGTCTCTCGCTTGATGATAAACATTCCCCTGTTAAAGCGGAACCGAGTGTCTCACAAACTTTGACGACGACGACAGCCTTAATGATCGCACAGGAATGCAGAGGTAGGCACAAACGACACAGAGTATACAATCACACACGCGAGTGTCGCGGAAGTGGTAACGGGACAACTGGGTAAAAGCTGCTATCAGATACAACAAAGCCTACTACTGCTGCTACGGCTGCACAGCTGTTCTCTCTACGCCCCCGCGTATTTACGAAAACACACGGTACGTCGACGACGAGTGGAACAACAACACCCGACGGGATGCGCTTCTGCGTGAGAGCGAGAGCAACGTGCGTGCGTGCACACACGCGGCGGGACAACTACTGGCTGTGCTGCTGTTGCTGCTGCTGCTGCTACGGTCCGGCGGCTGTGCTCTCTCGCTCGTCTAGGGAGATGGAGGCGCGCGACGAGCCGAGCTGCGGCCACGGCAAAAAATTCCCGGCACTCGGTTGGGCGCCTCCCCGGCCGCGTGGTGGGGGAAGGGCCGCGACGTACCGATTGGAGAATCCGACCGTAGGATGCGCGACCGTCCAGCGAATCCGCGCTCGCGGACCAGGTAGGACAGAGCGAAGTCGCGCTTGGTTTGCTGCTGAGACGAGAGAGAGGCAGGCTTTGAGGGACACACCCCTTGGGAGCTGTATTGTATAGCGAATATACACGGCAGCGTGGGCGAAAGAGAGAAAGATAGAGGAGTTTTTGAATGGGATAAGAGTGAGAGGGAATGAGAGAGGGAGCGAGTGAGGCGACGGCGAATGCTAATGTGCCTTTCGGAGCATTGAGAGGCAAGCGAGATGATGGATTTTTTGCCGCTGCTGCTGCTGGCGGTGTACCGTTGCTGCAACCTTTCCTGGGAAAAGATTGCCAGCAAGCCGGGCGAAAAGGGCGAAGTGTCGCGATTTTGGTGGATTAAAATGTTGCGGAAATTTGAAGCAGATAGAAGATTTCTGGAAGGTTTTTAACATTTTTTGTTTACTATTTATGGAATGAATTATTGTATTAAATTTTCACTTCCTTCGATGTGTATGATCAAACTTACAAACGATATTGTAGTGATTTTATAAGTTAATTGATTTTATATAAAAGTAAAAGTTTTATACTACTTTTAAACACACATATTTAACACTATGAATATGAAATTCAATGGAAAAATTAAAAATATGTATTGAAAACTTAATAACAAAAGTTTTATTCCCAGCTCCACTACAATGGCCACTTTATTGACTCGAAATACGGGACCAAAATAGCATTTGATTGCTTCTCATACTTTATTTCCTCGTATGAGTAATTTTTCAAAATTTTTATCTTCTTTTTTATTTTCCACTTCGCTCTGGCAATTAATCTATCACCCGCGGGAATAATCTATAACTTTACTCCCTTGCTACATAATGTATTATTAAATAGTGACTATAAGCAAAATTATCGATATATTTATTAATTTATTTTATTGTGAATAATTTAATTTTGTTTATTAATTGCAAAACCATAAGAGATATTATTTATTACACAATATGATGACTGAGCATAACAGATAAATAGTTATTTTTTATAATAAAATAATATTTTTTTATTACTATTATATTTTAATAATAAGATTTTTGAAACATCAATATTTTGGTATTTATGAAATAAATAGTTTTATGTATACTCGCCAAACATTTAATGGTAACATATTTTAATTATTGATAAATAAAAATATATACAGTTGCACGTTGTAGTATTCAAATAATTTCGAAAAAATTGATTTCATTGTATAATACTGTGGTTTTATTTTGTTTTTCTGTTACTTATTAACTGAAAATCCTACTTTAAGTTTCCGATTGATATTACAAGCTTTTGATTTCGTTGCAATAAAGGAAGAATTCTTTTATAAGTACTTGATGCATAAGTGAGAATTTTTTTTATAAAGTGATATTTCAGTAGATGAATTAATTTATATCAGGGATTGCATATCCCGCATTAAATCTTTAGATCTAATAAACCGCGTAAAAATATATAATATGTTCCTCTTCACGAGAAGCATAAAAAATACACGGAAAATCCATACGGATACTAATGATAATCTTTCCTCTTTAAAATTTGTTTGTGAAATCAATTTTTCACGCTTCGTGAATCTCACACTTGTGTACATTATCAGCTGACGCATCAGCGACGCATTGTTGTTCGATGCTTTATTGAAATAACTTTCTTGCGTCTTGCGGTTGAACTTGAAAAAACCCAGAAAAAACAGAATGCAGAAGTTCAAGGTAAAAATTAGTGCGTCCGCGTTCATTCTGAGTTTATTATTCTCAGTGCTCTCACAATAAACTTTGGGAATTGATAAGTTCAAGGCTACGAATTTTAAAAATAAACGGTAAACCAACAATTCTACAGAAGTTTCAACGTAAATTGAAATTTGGTTTGTTAAAATTTAGCAATGTTGCCGACAACAAAACTTGAATGCGTAAAACAATTTTGTAAAAATACACATGTAATTAAATATAGTTTTTTAGTGAAAAAATAAATAAGACTATAAATTTAACATTTAATTAAATGTCTGTTATTATGAGAATGAGTCAAATATAATGCTGCAGAAAATTCAAAGAGGTAAAAATATTATTATAATATTAAGTTATTTTTTCTTATTTTTTTGTCAATTAGTTCCATTGGATATATGAAGGATGTGTATAATAGTAGGTCAGTGAAATCACTTGCAATGAATTATTATTTAAATTACAAACGCAGCAAATATAAACAAATCAAAATATTGAAATTCAAGTAAAATTCCCCAATAATATAATATCAAATTTTCAAAATAACATTAAATGAAACCTTTCAAATGTACTTCAAAATTATAAAATTATGATAAAATCTCACGATAAATTCTCCGCTAAAATCCCACATCCTCAACTGTCACGAACAACATTACACATTCCCGCCCATCGAAAACATTTCAAAAATTTCATCACACATTTTCTTTCATGTAGTCGAAAAAATCTTTCAACAAAACTCAGCCAACAATGCCTTGTAAAAATATAAGAACAGAATCGAGCACTTCGTGGAATTCGATGAAATATCCTGTCGTATAAAAAGACGCTCTCTCCGTACAAAAAGAGAAAGAGCGCAAGAAAGAGAGAGAAGAAGTCGGACAACCCTTACAATCGTAGAAGAAAAAGGTCGTGAGAGACGGAGGCAAGGCGAGAAGAGAGGAGTAGCGCACGCGCAGCGAGTAAAGCGAAGAAACGCGCCCGCGCTTTGAGAGAGACGGAAAAAGGGGGGCAAGAGGGGATTCAATTTGGCGTCTGTTTTTCCAAGGGTCCGACTCCCGCCTTGCGAAAACACTCGAGGACACCTCCATCTTGCTTAAAGTTCCAGCGCGCGCGAGGGAAAGCTCCTCTTATAACCCGAGAGTGACTCGGGGGGCTTCGGGAATTCCTCGCCATCTCTCTCTCTCTCTTCCCCCATCTCTTGTGCGCTTCACTCCGCAGAGATATATACACGGGAGCCTTTGTTTGGATAGATCGCCCATCTCGGACAAAGTAATCGTCTAATCATCCTCTTGGCAGCCGCGAGCGAGCCACTCCTTGCGTCTCGTGCATTGCCACCGGCCAATCAATTCAGAATATTGTACGTATTATACGGCAGTTCGTGTTGCTATTAACTTTTTTATCGATATTTTTTTACTTGACAAGCTTGACTGCAGGTAATATGCCGAATTTAAGGCTTATTGTACCACAAAGGTTATTCGAAATGAAAATTTGAAGCATAAGTCGTATTGTTAAAAATGACAGAATTAGCTGCATAAGTTAAAATTAATTATCTAGCGATTATCAAAAGTAGACTTCGATAATAATTGACAAATTTTCATTTTCTTGCAAGTATTATGTTCATGTACGTAATCAATTGCTAATGTAGTTATTTCTATATATTATTATTAATCTAGCTAGACTTAACAAACAACTTGTCTGATACCAACTTAGTATCCAGTTCGGAAACACTCCAACCGAAATTGAATTCGGAAAGGTACCTGTTAAAAAAAGTTATTTATATTGTGAAATAAATTTTTGTATCAACTGCAAATAAATTTTTCATTAAAAACACAAAATAAATACAGCTAGTAAGTTTTTTGGCGTGCTGTGATGTACGTAGCAAATTTTTATCGCAAATAAAAAATCCGGGGTTTCCGTCGATTCGATGGTTCACTTCATTTATGAAAAGTTTGTCCTTATAATGAGCAATGTACTTACCAATCTTAATAAGTTAAAGTTTATTTTAGGTTGCTGTAGCAAACTATTTTCGGCATATTTTTTATCAAGAAAAAATTTGAGAACGCCACTGACAATGATATTGACTTGACAGGAAGCCAAAAGATACAAAAAAGGCGGTTCGACTAGGCTAAGTAATCTGTATCTAAATAGGCCAAATTAATCCTAAAAAATTTGCCATTTTTTGTGGAATGAACTTGAGAAAAATATATATAAACATGTATGAACTATAAGCTAGAATGTATTTTCTACTAGAAAATAAATTATGAATACGCAGAAAATAAAATAAACCTAATTTCTGGGGGCTAAATTAAAAAAATGTCTGACGCTAAAACCATTACAATGACTTCTTAGGCATTTTTGTACATCCACAGGTTGCGGCCTGCGCGGCAAACTAATATGGATTACAAGATTGGTTTTCTATAGGTTACATTGGAAATTTTACACCCAGTCTCCTTTATGATGTGCTTCGCATTAATTAATCACTAATGTTACAGATACTTTAGCAGGTATAAGCCTCGGGTAGTATCTAACTACAAAATCAAAAGGCGCAGCAGCGCCGTGCTTAGCTTATTTTTATGAAAAATTATACTTAGTTATAATTACACAATTCCACCGATACCATTATGTTAATGGGCTATCCGAAAAAATATGTCGCTGCATAAACTACTGCCTGATAACCGCATATAGTAAATATCTGTAAACCTGTTTGTATAGGTATCTTTATGCGTCGTTATTAAAAAAAATTAATACTCCGCGTGAAAAAATTATAATAGGTAAACTATATTTTTAAAATCGAATAGTAGCGGAACATTGTTCATATATAGAAACCTACGTGATGGCTATCATGTTGACTGTATACAGTAGAAAATAGATTGAACTTCAATAATGCAAAATTTTTCGAATTCCTATATAAACGAGATATCAAATCTTATTACTCTATTATACTTCTATTCCTCCTCACCCCAATTGTAAACTCGCGTGCCCTCATATTTCGCCTTCTCTCTCGTAAAAAAGAAACATTGTATCCCTGCATCCCTTTCACTGCCGACGGTATATAGCGCGTTAACGAGTTTAAATTCCTTCCGCTCGCGGCATATGAATATTCATAGAGCTCGCGCCCGAGCTCGCGTGCGCGGCCCTGCCGCTCGGGGGATCGATGATTGGGGTTGTGCTGGGCGCGCGCGCGCTCGCTCGACGATATATATATAGTATATAGTACTCCTCTGGCGGAGGAAGACGTGCTCGCCTAATTTTCATTTAAATGCAACGCTAGAGAGAGAGTGGGACGTCGTTAACGCTAGAGCGAGGCAGTTTCAATTTGCGCTGAGGGTTTCGCGAAACGGCCCGCGGCGCTCGGGTCGTGATACAGAGGAACGTCTACGTTTGAAGTTCGAAGACAAGTTTAATTGTCCTCCGTATCTCGTAATACATATACTTAGATAGCGATCATTTGCCGTTCTTTTTGCAATCGGTAGGTGCGTTGTCGCGGGTAGCGCAAGCTAATGCCAATGGCGCCTTTGGAAACTTTAAAAAATATAACAATTGTTTGAGAGAACTTTATGCACACATAGACACACTTCACGCGCGTGTGTAAGTGATTCCGGTAATACTTATATAAGACATCGGTGTATAAATCGAGTAAAGTGTAACTTTGTATAACGCAAGCTTTAAAATTATTTAGCTTTTATTGTACGCAGTATTATTTAATATAGGTTTCACTAATTCATTAATAGTGTTAGCCACCAAACTATCAATAATCATAAATATCAAGGTTTTATCTTAAAACCATTGGGGAAAAAGTGTTTTAAAAATTTCACTACCACAGAAAATAAACTTTCCAAACCTTTTTTGACCGTACCCATCACGCAAGTTGAACTTGAGACATAGAATGAAATACGTGGTGTCAGTACTCCTTTTTTCTGGCAAACAATAATAAACCGCTCAATCTTGGAGGAATCTACGACCATTCTTGTTTATCCTTTCGACGACACGTCGTTATGTAGGATCATTTCCTGTGAAGAGAAAAATGAGACTCGCGCAGCGAAGATGAAAAATTAATGCTTCCTACTTTTCTTTTCCCTAAAACGAAATAACTCATTAAGCAGTCATTAATTTTATGAAACCTTTTCGATTAATAGAAATTTCAAAATTAAATTTAAAACCAAATGTTAATAATTTCTTAATTTTAATGAATAATTACTGTAATAATGCAATTATTATGTTAAATTGCAATTAATTATTAAAATTACATAGTAATTTATATGCAAGTCTACAAAACAAATCTTTCTTTAAAATAAGCACTAATCTGTTAAAAATGTAATAATATTATTACCATGAAAACCAACCAAACTCATTTTGTTAAACAACAAATATTTTGTAACAAATTAATTTATTTTATAATCATACCAGAGTAATATTTTTCATAAAAATATTTAGAAAATAATTATCCTTTCTACTTCTAGCAGATTAAATAATGTAAAAATATTTAAATTCTATAATATATGTATTCACAGACATATTGTGAAAAGATTTTCATATTTATCAACTTCAATAGTGAGTTTTATGAAAATGTATTTATAACAATAGATAGTGCACATATCAAGGAAACAAAATTGGACTAAATTTATATCAAGAATAAACCATTCTATACTAATTTAATTCTTTCAATTTTTAAACTTTATATAGAGTTATATTTTGAGGTGTTTATATATGCGTAACGTTAATAGATAAAGTTCGACGCCTTTAAAAAGATAGAAACTTTAATTATATTGAACTTTTATGTTATCCTTATTATAAATTATTAATTTTCAAATTGATTTATGACTAAGCGATATATGAGATCGATGAAAAAATATTATTAAAATTAATAATTGATTTTCATAAAAAAATAAGTTTGAAAATAAATAAATGTTATTGAAAAAAATATTTTTACACTTTACACCTGAACTTAAGATAATATTAATATTGGCCATTTACCTCATGTTTTTTTTCACAACAGTCTCATAAGAATACCAAAGAACAATTTTTAAACTTTCTTAATAAAATAGTAACAATTCATTTTTAAATATTGTACTACTTATATATAGTTCTGGATCTGTTTTAAATTATCACCGTGCATACATAATTGATCTAATACTTATCTTCATAAATATTTCTTCTTAAACAACAGCTCGGTTGAAAAATAGTGTTGTTGTTTTAAGATATCGTCGACAATAAAATATGTGAAAAATAATTTTAAAAAGTTTTGAAATCTTTATTTATATAAATATCATATAAAATTTTAAAATCGATATAATTATTTATAAGTATCAAATCATTAGAAGAATCATTCCGAAATTTATACTCAATTGGAATAATGAATTCTTCTAATTTCGTTGAAAAGTAATCTAATAAATTGTCTCAAGAAGGCTATCGCATCAACAAATAAGTAAATAAATCCGAACAACACCGAAATTCGGGCTCAAAATAAAGTCTTCCAGAGAATCCTCCCTCTTCTCGGAGCATTTAACGTGAAATCACTCCGAAACGCGCATAATTTTGCGGCCAGTGTTAATTTTTGCCCGGGAGAGTGCGCGCGCATGCAAATATTATCCCAGAAAACACGCTTTACTTCGATAAAGTGTCGTTAATTACTCCGAAAAGGAGAACGAGAGAGAGAGAGAGCCCCGCGTACTCGCCCGATTGTTGAACGGCCTATTTGTCCGATCTGTGGCGGCAGCAGCGGTCTGCATCGTGTCTCACTTGGACGCGTAATTCGACAGTTTACGCTTGGCTACGCGCCTCCTCTCGCCGTCAGCGAGCGAGCTTTAAATTCTCGCCGCCCCGAGAGAACTTCTTTCCTGCCGGCTGCATGAGGTTCTACGCGCAACATAAAGATAACAAACAGGCGCGCACAAGCTCCGCCGCTGCTGCTCCTTTGCTTTTCTGCTTGTTGGTTAAATTCGAATTTTTCACCATTGCTTAATTAATAACCAAGTTTCTTTCGACTAGATGCACAGAAAATAATAATTTAATTAGTCAGTAACTAATTTCTAAATAAAGGAGATACCTTTTTAGTAGATATTAGTATTCAAAATTAAACGCATTTTCGTTTATCTATATTTGTATATTCATAATATATGTATATACATTCAAGACGATTAGATAAATTGCACAAAAACAACAATTTTCTTTTAATATTCGAAATTTTTTATACAGGAGAATTTAAAATATTTTAATAAGGAATCAATGATTCTTAACGTATAATAAAGCTCGTTATAATATGTCTAGCCTATCTACTTACATTAAGCCAACGATACAAACTTAGTTTTAATTTAGTACACAGCCAAAATTGAGAGTATAGAGAGGAATTTTTTGGCTGCAGAAATATGTTCGGGAACAGAGCTTATAATATCTCCTGTAATCCATATTTGAAACTCGTGGGATGTTTTATCGCAAACATGTTTTTTTTATAAATTTCCATAATAGATTGCCTAATCCATCCGTCAGCATATAAGTACTAATTTATAACTACCGTAAATTTTATACTAAATAACTAGAACATTTTAACAAAAGTGACATTACCCGTGCAAGCTGTAAAGAAAAAGACCCAACTGCACCATCAACGCCTTATCCCCCAAAAGTATACCGAGGCAATTATTCGAGGCCCCGCGGGACACAATGACGCGTAATATCGAAATCCAGTGGCGCACAAGTGGCCCTCCCTTCGCCACAAACATACACCGTATATACATATAAACCTATACATATATAACTACACACGCTTGCGCACGCAGTTGAACGTCTGATCTTGCGCTCTCGCGCACGCGCTCGATATAGCGCGACAACCCTATCTGCACGGGCCAACCGCAGGAATATATATCGGCGGATTCGGATAATCCGCGAGCGCCGCCGCCATTGATATGCTGATGCGCGGTACTTGTCGCGTGAAATTGCCACCCGGCGCCCGGGCCATTGTTCGCCCCGTATATATATACAGGAGCGTCGACAGCCGAGAGGGAGAGAGAGAGAGAGAGAGACTTCGATTCCCCGTTGACGCGCGCGGCCTTTTCACGCGGGCCTCTTTTTTTCGAGCGCTCTTTTTTGTTTGCTGCCGCGCAATCCTATCGTCGCCGCGCAGCTATACGCCAGGCACGATGGAATCGACGATGGCGCGGGAATTAAGGGCTTTCCGTGTGGCCGCGGCGCTTTTTGCGCGACATGCAAATCGCGAAAGCGCGGAGAGAGAGAGAAAGAGAGATTCGAAACGAAAGATAGCAGAGAAAACTCTGGGAGATTTGGTAGTCAAGTTGAATTCGATCTTTTTGCGATGTGCGTTTTCCGATTTTTCTGGTTATACCGCATTCAAAAGAGTGACTGAAAAACATTTTTGTATAATATTATTTACTCTCACTTTCGTTAGGCAACGAAAACGCATTTTATTTCTAAAGATAATTTTTTTTTCTCAATAACGAATGAAGTTAATATCTTCAAAGATTAACAGAATATGGTACTTAATAAATGTACTAGACAGAACAGTGCACACCCTCCGGGAAACGGATTTTCTTGGGCATTGGAGAGTCGATTGGTACCTAAAAATAAAGCCCAGTGTTCCTACTTTCATCTCATATGCCTTTTTTCTTGAGATATGGACAATCTCATCTCAAATATCCACTATTTCGTTAAAAACTGATGTCCCTTTTATTGACTGTCACATTGCAAGTATTTATAAGATACCAAAGCGAGCAAAAAAGATTATAAAAGTAGACAGTAAGAGCTAAAACTTAAGCTCTGATTCATTTAAAAAATATTGATTTTTCAGGAAATTATAGGCGATCAAAGATAGCGTAAGAAAATGGTTAAAAAGTCAACCCATTTAATCGCTCAAAATGAAAACAAATTTTGAATGACACCATCGCTAAGGCTCGAAACCTGGAGCAGCCTACTCGAGAGTTCGAGCATCTCCACCAAGTTCTTGCAATTCAGATCGTACATCAACTCGCACTGGGTCTTCAGCTCGACTAACTAACCCTCGTCCGTAGACGAGAACTGGCCTGCGTCTCTGGCCAACTTCGTTGCTCGGCCGGTGTAGACGTAGTGCAGCGCCTTCTCGACGGTCTCGGCGTCGATGGCGTGGATCTGTAATATCCCGCTCACCGCCATCTGTTCGTGCGAGTACGCGATCTTGAAAATGTCGCTCCTCGACGACAAGTATGCCGGGAAAAGCTCACCGCCAACGATGTGCGACACGTCCGCGGTATAGCAGTAGCGACTCTTCAGCAACATCGTCCAGTTGTGCTCGTCACTGGGGTTTGACGCTCTCTTATTGTGATAGAGGCGATGTGCCACTGATATATTTCCGTATATATTTATTGCTCACCTAAAATTGCTGCTTTTCGAAAATCATGGTTTTTCGCCTTCCTCGAAAAGACTTAAAAATTTCGCAAATTCTTCATTCTTCAAAACCAAAATAATTTTTTTGATATTAATATCTTTGTTTACTTTCGAGATATAATTTATCTAGGAAAACTTACATTTTCATGAATAACTGTAAGGATGCTAGTATAGCTAGTGGCATGATATTTTTTCAAATGTGGAAAATTTATATATATGAAATTGATTGAAAAAGATAAAATTACGTCCGTTGAGAATTTTCTTTTACATTAAGTATATAAACAGATTGTTTATCCTTATCGGTAATAAAGTAACAATAAAAAATTGAAAGAACACGTGATTTTACATTTATTATAACTTTAATAAGGTATCGACAAGTATACAAGTTGGCTTTATCTATAAAAATTCTAATATTATCTGTACTTCACACATCTTAAGAACATCTGAATATAAAATCGTATAATTACTTAAATTATCATTTACTTATATTTACAGAACTATTTATAAACACAGAAAAATTTAGAAAGACAGAAGGTTTTTCTAAAATATAATATTATTAATAAAAAAAATTAATAGACAACTTTTTTGAAAAAAATTTTATTTGCATTTGCACGTAACACTGCGTCAACATCGACCTACGCCCATTTTATGACAGAGAGCGCTTCCTATAACATGGGTATATCTTCACACTGAATTGTGTAGTAACCTGTACTACCATAGAGACATTTTTATAACAAACAGGTGCTTAATATTCACTACAAACATATGGTCGCATTAAAAATATAAAATATATCCTATACCTTACATGAAAACTGTATTGTTAGAAAATAAATCCGCAAATCAAATGTCATTCGAACAAGAATAATGCACAAAACATGTCATTAATACAAGATATATATGTTATACAATTATCAATTATACAAGATATATATAAACGTAAAGTTTTTTGATTAACTCTCCATTTGTAATAAATAAATTGAGAAATTCTTTTTTCTGCACAAGGGATTTGTTATTACATTGAACAAATTCGAATGCTTTTATCTGAACATCTGTCAAACTATACTTTGCACATAACAATAAAGTTGAAACTACTGTACTGACCGATAAATCGCGGCAAAGGAATTCCCGATAACTTTTTTCTTTCACCATCTCTGCTTCGTGACTGCGCACAAAAGACATCGCGCCATCTTCCAACTTTTTTAAACCGTAAATTCTCGCCAAATCCAGAATATGGATGACGTTCTCATACCTCAAGTAAAAAATGAAGTATTCTTCGCACTTGATCTTTAAACCATGAATTGCGTACTTGTGCGCTGCTATGAAAAGTTCCCATAACAACTCGGGTAATTCTTTCGTTGTACCTGTGTATACGTAAAGCAGCATATCCTCGATAACATTAGCCTCGAAATCATCGATCTTTAATATGCCACTATTGTTCTCTTCCATATCATGAGAAAACATTGCCTTGAACACGTCGCTTTTTAATGACAGTATTTCTTTGTGTGCTTTGAAAATTTTGTCACCGACGACTAACGACACGTCGCTATAAATGCCGTCTTTTAACATCTTTGTCATGATATCGTTGACATGACTCGATGAAAGATGTCTTATCGTGCTTTTCACAGAATTATATCGCCATATAAAACAGCAGTAATGAATTATATCTTTCGGTTCGACTGCTCGGGATTGTACATTTTTAAGTGAAATTTTGTTTGTTTTTCGCATTTCATCGTGACAGAATAAGTTTACGTGAATATTACGCTTGTCGCTGCTTTCTTTTAAAGCTTGAATTTGTAGAACGTAACCATAATCTTGAGAAATTTCATGAACGTAATTGTGAAACGCAATGTCAAGATCAAAGTGAAAAGTAGGATAATTATTGTGATATTCGTTTTGTATTGTCAATTTAAAGTCCATCGATTCACTTGGTTCTTGCAATAATGGAATATTTTGAATGTTTGTACTAGTAATAGTATGATTCCAATTAGACTTTGAATTATTTGTTGGTATGATAAACGATGTACTATCATATTCAGATGTACCAAACCGTCTATGAGAACATGGAAAAAATTTCCTTTGTGTAGCCATTCTAAAAAATAGTTTTAAATTAAACATTTTAACATTGCGAATCACAAAAAATAGCTTACCTGCTCTGTAGAACTAAAACAAACGTTGTAAATGAAATCGCACTGCAGTTATAGCTTGTAACTATTAATACATCTACGTGCAGACGTGCTACATAAACTTCTAGCTGTTTAAGGTTAAATTGTGAGGCTCGCGTTGTTAAGAATCTAAGAAAAGGTTTGTGTGGAGGGACAAGCAAGTCAAGCTTAAAATTCTAAGGCCTTCTACTTATACCTCGTTTTGGAAAACTACTTGAAATTGATAGAAAATTATACTATAATTATATGAATATTAATGAACGTATTCCAAATAGCGAAAAGTCGGAGTACGAAGATTTATACCAATAGCGTTAACTTACGCGCTATATACGCGAGTCGTCGTTCATCTTTTGTTTCACTCCTTTCGAGATTCGAGATTGTTTTGATTATGCGATATTTCGAAATCGGTCAGGGATAAAATAGATTCGCTCAAATTCTTAAATTATTCTTCTTATTATTAATTATTCTTATTATTCTTCCGGAAAGTAAGAATATCTATGGATAAAAATTTGGAAAACATGAAATTCTAACAGTTCGGAAAATGAGTATTTGCAATTTTGCGAGCGTTAAATACAATATTAGGCGTTGATGTATATGTATAGTTACATTTGTTCGAGATATATTCAAAGTAAAGTATACGTAATACTTTACGGACACTTATGACGATAAGTTCTATTTCATGCGAATAACCAACTATAGCTAGCGGGCATGAATGCTCTTTTTTTCAAATGTAGAGAATTTTATCCTGCGTAAAGTGAATTCCTAGTATATAAAAATTCTTTGCTTTAAATTGTAAATTGAAAAATTGCTATAAAACAAAAAATCAACTTCGACAAAAAAGGGATTTTGATCCCAATTGTGTAAGAAAAATGAAAAATGAGCCCTGCCCGGTTAATATATCAGCGTATACAGACACATACACATTCATTCATACGGACATTTTCTAAAAATAGTTTATTTCGATTCTATATAATGTGCTAAAAAATATTTCTAACATATTTTCTAGAAAATTTTTTTTTGTTACTATCGGAAAGATTTCTTTAGAATAGAGCAAACATTTGTATATTAAGTATATTGATCGTATAATTCCTAAAATTCATAAAGTAAACTTTTGTTTATGTCAAAAATTATTTCATACATAATATTTAAAGCCAAAAATGTTTGATGCGACGTTATCGCCGTACTGTCCTCTAATCAAGTGAATAATTCATTCTAAATAAAAACTCGTGATGTAGCTTTTATTCATTTAATTTTTTATCATAAAACTATAAAATTCGCACGTGCATAACAATAGTATCACAATCACTCCTGGGTAAAAAGTTCATACGCCCATAAGCAAATAAAAATTTAATATACCAATAGATCGAGTCACAGTCAGGTAGGTATACGTATATACCTCAACAACGTAACTTGAAATCGAAAGATCCATCGACTTCTCAAGACACACATGATCATGCACCATACATGCAGGCATAAGAATAGAAAAAAAACGTCAAAATGACGAGGCTCGAGTGCGGAATCGAAAGCCGAGGAATCTCGAGGGCCCAGACACAGAAGGCGACCCATCCAGCCCCACTCTCTCTCCTTCTTTCATTCTCACTGTCCCTATATACGCGCGAGCACGCGCTGCTCGAGATGCGAAACGTCCTTTTCGGGCCGCGGCTTCTCCCGTCATCCATCTCTCTCCCTCTTTCGCGCAATAGCTCGCGCATCATCCCGTCCGCGCGGCAGTGGCTAATTCCGACTGTTTGCTTAGCAAGCATTTAAGGTTTGTCTTGGCCGTTGCTCCGTGTCTTTTAGACAGTCGATCTGTGTTCCGTACAAACGAAACGGCACGAGAGGTGGTGGGTATTATGCGCGCGTGAGCGCTGACGAGGTGCCGAGCAAGACGATGACGACGACAACGAGCGCGAGGGTGCGAGGGATTCCCCGCGAGGTAGCGCATCCTGTCGGAAGCTAAATGAGACAGTAGGACATGTATCATATGGCTATGTAGATATTTCTAAACGCCAATAAAAACTAATTAAAACTGAAACTGAGACAGTAGGTACATGGTGATTTTGATGAAAAAACACAATATCGTTTAAATGTGTGTTAACACATTAGAAAATTCGTTCTCAATTTCGTTTCATAAAGAGTTCATAAAACTTAGAAGATGTAAGTGATCATGGACATGAATGTGACCTCGTTTTATCCAATGAAAGAAAAGTTTTGTTAGATATTAGCAACGCATGCAGTACCAATAATTATAGCTACTGCAGACCAGTCCAAGCTTGAAGTATCGAATATTAAAAGGGGGGTGTCTTTAGCACCCGTGTTGCGTATCTATGCTTTGAACCTATGGGGGCAGAAAGTTCGATTTTGATGCCTCTTTAGCCGGCGCTAGGTGATTTACTTTGCACCCTATAGGAGATTCGGATACTTTGCGCCCGCTAAACAGGCAACGAAAATGGAATTTTGCGCCCCGAGGTTCAAAATAGTATATTACGCAACTATAGTTGGTAACTACAGGAAGGTAAAAAGATTGGTTGGCGAAGGTAGCAAAATGTGCTCTGGGTTGACTATCTTTATCCCCGTGTTGCGTATGTATAATGTTTTTCAGAACAACGGGTTTTCACATATTCTTCTAGGTTCACGTCAGGATAACTAGTTTCTTAATATTGATGAAGAGCAATTTGATCACGTAGATTATGAATATGACATCAGTTAAATTCAAATCAATGTTTTTACAATCAGGTTTTTACAATAGTTATTTAGGGATAGGTGTTATTCCCATTTGTCTAAAAGACTGTGTACCAGTATTTTATATAATAACGATAAAGTGTATACAAAAATGACGATGATATTTTGGTTAGAAATTCCTCGATTAGACGAAGACATAATATTATGACACTGTGATATTACTTGTAAGTTAAAGAAAATTTATTTTCTATGGAGTCTATTATAAAATCAAATATATATTAGAAAACTCTAGTGTATCTGAAAGAAAATAATCAGAATTCGTAATCGGAACCTACATCGATGTTGGGATTTCAACAGCGACTTACGAAGGTACGAGAGATTGCAATTTTCAAGCAAATAAAACATCTCAATCTTATTCAATCGACGGCATATTGCAAAGAGGAAAAATAAATTCACTTGATTATGAAATCCTCTGAGAGCAAAAATTTGCAAGAATTGATTTTTGATAACGATTTAAAAATAAAATACGATTTTGACTCGTACAGAAAAGATACTATTTGCTTACAGTTCAGTAGTGCAATAAAATATATTTATGAACTGCTAAATCCATTAATTCATTATTAAATCGGAAAATTATCTTATTCATCAGAGTGGTACCGCCAAACTCTGTGATTTTTAATTGAGTAAGTTCTCTATTAATACACAGCATTTAAAGGTATAATTTATAAGAAAGATGCAACTCAGAAAGTAATATTTGGTTATTTAGTCTGTACGATTGTTGAGATGTACAAAGAAGATGTGACGTGATCACATCTATATATTTAGTCATTTTTCCAATTCTTTTTTTAGTAATTTTTCTTACTCAACTTGTAAAAATTATTGTAAGTTTCATAAATAAGTCATTTGTCACAGTTTGTGGTCTGCTTCAGAGCATAGCATGGTAATTTTTATTGGGCGTTCTTATTATTTTTCCACTAATCTTTTCCCAGTGTGCAGAAACTTACTTTCTAAATTTGAATCAATGAAATTTATTGAAAATCAGTTGTAAGTTGTATACCAAATAAACTGAAATATTCAGTGAAAACTAAAAATTAACTGAAATTTCAGTTGATTTGGTATACTCAACTGATTTTCAGTAAATTTCACTGATTCAAATTTAGAGAGTATGCTGTCTCATTATGTGCATAGCTGTATCTGTGTATTAATTATTAATTAATTTGACATCCATAATGTACTCAATAAATTAGCATGATTTGATAACATTACTTATCAGTGTCGTAGTAACAGTAGTCGAAACAAATGCTCTGAAGTATATAAAGATCGTACAAATCATTTCTCTGTAGGATAAGAAACGAAAAACTTTATTTCTGTTATATATTAAGTAGCATCATCAGTTCTGGAAGGTTTTGGTCTTTGGGCAAAATGCGGTATCTACTACCCTTACTGTTCATAACTACAGCAGTAATTGCTGATAGACAGGTTAGTTATGAAAACTACAAGGTATTCAAGATGATGGTAAAGACTGAAGAAGAGCTACATTTCATTCAACATTTAGTGGAATCTCGCGATGGGGTAAGTGCACAATTAAATGTTTTTT